>JBBMKE010000010.1:11392881-11409420 GCA_037834125.1 Lippia alba | reverse complement strand
ATTACACAATTTGGGGGGGGGGGGGGATTGAATTTATTCATCTGAAAAGTGTGAAGATGATGAGAAAAAGGTGAAATTAAAAGAAGGAAGTAACACTGACATAGTATTAATATTAATAATATAATTGCAGAGTAATTGAGAAATGTGTCAAATGTGTCAGCAAAGACCCTAATTCCCATTCTATGGAATAGAGTTCGTGCAAGTAAAGCAACCTGCACCATGGACCACCTTCTCACCTGGTCTTTCTTTGAAGTTTCAACCCCAATAAAATATGTGAATTTAAGAACCTAACTCTCTATTAGTTGAGCCCTACTCCTACTTGCCCTAATTTCATCAATGATTCAATGCACAGATATAGACACATATATATACATAAATGATAAATTATCCAAAATTGATGTATGAGAATCGAGTTTGAACCATTTAGCTGTAAAACTTTCTCTTTTGAAGTAATTCCATTCTTAAAAATTGAAAATCAAAACACATTGTGCGTTAGTTAACTAAAGATCTAGTGTTTTCAATTAGCATACTCATAATATTCTCGAATAAGAGGAAAGTTCTATCTCACACTCGATTTGGTCGAACCCAACTAATTAAAAGAACAAGTAAATTACATTTGTCATTAGATTGATTACTCTTCCTAAAATTTTCACAAACCACAAGACAAGTATAAAACACTCGCCCATCTACCGATTTGACTGTGTCAGGTTCATGCTAAAATCACCTCGGATAAGGCACTCTATACGCGGTTTTTCTTTTGGAAGTTTCATTTGTTAGGGTAAATTTTACACGATGTTAATATCATCTCCATCATCCATTTCTCCTGTTGATTATAACTTTAAATCTTTTTATATTTTTAAGATTTTTTAGTTGTATCTATACTATATATTAAACGAGAGACCCATTTGGTGTCATTGACTCTCATTTTTTTTTAATAACCACGTGCTTTGACAGTTTTCTGCGTAAACTTTTCTGCACAAAACTACTTGAACTCTCAAACTCTTTTCTTTTTTATTTATATTTTTTATTTATTTTTAGTTTTTTTTTTCAATTTGATATTATTAAATTTATCCATCATAAGATTATAATTATATTAAAAATAATTATAAATTAAATAATAATATAAATTTTTTAATTTAATAATTTTTTTGGATACATATAGTGTGTGCAGAGTTACTAGTATATAATAAAATATGGAAGGGTAAGTTTATTCCAAAAAAAAAATGAAAAGCATAATTACATGGCTATATAATATTGATACTTATTTGATACTCACATAATTTTCTATATATGCCTATTTGTAAGAACATGGGGATTATGCATGCACATTTGTCTTTAGGATTGCTCAAGATTTGAATAATATAAGTTGGAGTATGTATTAATTAAAAGGATTTATATTTCATGCCAAGTTAAAATTTTAATTTGAGCGAGTCTAGTTATATATAGATTCATGATTAGGTCAAGCTATAATTCGTTAATTATCTGTCAAAATCTTGACTCTTATATAGCAATGTGGTATAACTAATTCACGGGCAATCATCTAAGGGTGATGGCTATAGTAATTTTACGTATATTTAGTTAGCATGATTCTGATCTAAATAATAGAGATTAACTCATGCAATTATTGGGTTGATTATGAGATTAAATAACTAACTCCCTTAACTAAATTTCATTTTCTTGCCTAATCTAGGCTAATTCATTTTTTAACTGTTTTCAGAGATCTACATTCAGTTTGGGTTATTTGTTTTAACAGTTTAACTAACCACTTAATAAAGATTCTTGCATTAGTCTCTTTTACTGAATAATTCAAGTCTACAAAAAATTATAAGATTATAACAACAATAATTCACTGTTTTTTGTAATATTTTATTTCGGTACTATATCAATTCAACTAATTTTTTATTATGTCAGATGTGGTCTGTAATTTAATTTGCTTTGTACTGTCGGACCAGGGCTAGTGGTTTTTAATTTATTTATTTTAATATAAATGGCCGTATTGTAGTACCTTTCAACTACTCAGAACTCAGCAGTTCTAAATGAGTGCAATTATATAATCATTCATAATCATGCAATAAATAACAAAAAGATATCCCTCCACCATATTTTGAGTCATGACCTGCTTAACACTGAAGATATTCAATCTAAACAACCAAAAGATTAATAAATTAGTCCAAAATTAACCAAAATTTGACTAGACAGGTTACATTTTTTTATTTATTTTTTTGAACAAGACAGGTTACATTTGCTATCCCCGATTTTGTTCAATAAATTACACTATATTCACCAACATCCGCAAAAAAATCTGTAAAGGTTTCAAGAATACACCCTGTTTCGATTTTAAAAGTGTATTTTAGTATCTATATTAGGGGTTTCGCTACAAATAGTAGACGAGAATATTATGTTATAATTTTTTAAGGTATCTAAATAATCGCACACGTTTTTTAAATTTGCAGCTTGATTCATAAAATGCCTAATTAAATTTATTTGCAACCTCATCAACTATTATTTATTAACAAATTGCAACCAAATTCCACTCATCTTGTGATGTTTTATCCAAGGGTTTGATCTCTTGTCCAATTTTTCTACTCCATTTGATACATTTTTTAAGAGAAAAAAAGAATTTCGACCAAACACTTGTATGGTACAACCTTAAAATAGAAGTTCTTAATGAAAGTTTTGCAGGTAATATCAGATAAATCCCCAATTGGACATCATATTTTTACTTAACTCTCCAATTGAGCATCATATTTTTAGTTAACTCCTCACGTATAATTTTCACATAATGTAGTATAAATATGGTATAATGTAGTATTTATATCTTATAATGTCGTTTAATTTTAGCAATATAGTGTATCCACAAGTGTTATGAATATATTCTAACTCTCCAAATATGTAGTGTAAATATGGTATAATGTAGTATCTATATCCTATAATGTAGTATAATTTTATGGGGAGTAAAATAAAATTTTGAATAGTAGAGGGGAGTGATTTGAAATTACCCCCTGAAAGTGTTAAAAATAACTCCTCCATTTTATTTGAAATCTTAATTATTGTATCAGATGTGTAATTTGATTTGGAACTTCACGTAATTAACGCCTTAAACAAATAATCCGCACCGTCCAAATCGATATCAACGGCTGAAACGCGCTGAAAATTTTTAAGTCAATTCCGCAATTATTCCCCAACAGGTTCGCCTTCACCACCAAAACCTGCAACTCCCTCTCTCTGTCCTTCGCAGAGATTTTGTTGATACTTTGTTTTAGCTTTCGGAAGGGAAGATTCAGCTGAATAAGAAGATTGAAAGCTGAAAATGAGCAACGGACCGGGACTCTTCTCAGATATTGGCAAGAGAGCCAAAGGTTAGCATCTTTTGATTCGCCATTTTGATTTATTTTGGTGTTGTTTTGGTTAATTTTGGTGTGGTTATGATTTCATTCGATTTGATTCGTAGATCTGCTGACCAAGGACTACCTCTCTGATCACAAGTTCTCGGTCTGCACATATAGTGAATTTGGACTGGTGAGTTTCTGCAATTTTACCCTCTTTATATGTGAGTATGTTTCTTTTAGCATTGGCATGTGAGCTTTCTCTGTATTAGTCTTGTGATTTTGACAATTATTTGTTTTGATGATTGTATGTTAGGTTTCAAGTTTTCAGTAGAGTTTGGCTTTTATTTAAGTCAATGAGAAATAGTAGTGTGACCGTCAATCCGGAATTCCGGATTAGCAGATTGAATAGTTTGCTTGTTCTAGTTTCCGTTGAATTTGGACTGAAAAGATATTTTTCGTTAAGATGCTGCTATTTCATGACCGCTTTTGCTTGGTACTTTAGAATGGATTCACATTGTGCTGAACTTGTATCTCACTCTTTTCCTTCTCTTCATGGTTTCTTGTTTACCAAAGATGTTTCTGTTTTCTCTGCTTTTGTTAGTTTACTTATCCTCAATGAACTCGTTCCTCTTTCTTTCTTTTCTTTTTTTCTTGTTTTTTCAGATTATGACCAACAAATTTTAAGTTGATTTCTGTGGTAATTTTCCATGTATAATGAGCCAGGATTTTGGTTTCAACTGTAACAGAGAGTGGAATATGTAGTTTGTTTGGTTTGAAAGTTTTACATCTCCAAGCTGCTATTCTGTGATCACACTGTAAATGTTAGGAGTTGTTCACACTGTAGTCTCTAAAAGAATGCTTTTGAGAGCATCTCATCTGAAGTGTTTCTCTTCACTCTTTATCTGCTGCATTTTTCTTCATCTATTTGTGATGCTATTCCTGCCGTGATGGATATACTGCTTTTGTGGATTTATTTACTCTTCTCTAGAATCAGTGATCATTTAGCCGTCAAGTAACTTTTTATTGTTTAATTGCAACATTTCCACGTTTATGATCTGTCTTGCCGCAATTATGAACAAGATCTATAGAAGAGTATCTTGTATTCTTAACACACTAGTATTTGTTTTGGAGGATTGTGTGCCAATGTCTATTTTGCTACTTATATTTGTGGGTAAAATACATCATCTGAACTCAGAATTTTTATTAATTGTTAAATTGTGGAAGGCTAACACTTCCAATGCTAACAGTTGATGGCTGCAAGCACTTCCAGGATATGTTTTTTACTTATTTTTGTTCATATGGAAAACTTCAGGCGTCTAAACATGAATTTTGCCAACATTTTCACGGGGAGATTGGCAGTGTTTGCTGACTTTACCTTTATATAACGTACTGTGATTTAATTTATGCTTTTTCATATTGTATGAAGCTCACGGTTTATCTATTGCGCATAGCTTAAGAGTAATGTATTAGCTTTTTATCCGGCAATATAGTCTGTGCTAGTTGTGCACCCTTTGTTCCACATTTTATTAATCCATGTTTTAGCTCATTTATCATCTACCGCTCATTATGACAATGGTGTTTTCGCCTTTATATCACCAAACGTGTTCCAAAACAGCCCGTAGGGGTTTGGGTTATGATTACTCAACATTGGTTTACTTGGGTACTTTCTGATTGTTTCATATTATTTGAAAGAGTTGAACTCGCAGCATAACCTGTTACTGCTAGATCATCTATTATTACTCATTGAGACTTAGGTCATACAGTTAGGGTGGATTGCATGCATTTGTAATTTCCTTTTGTCATTTGATCATCCTCGCAATTTTATCTCCATGGAACTTCCATGTTTACTTATAATCCCTTGATGTAGGCCCTGACAACGTCCACAGTGAAAAAGGGAGGGTACACATCTGGAGATGTGGCAGCGCAGTACTTGTATAACAATACTTCTGTTGATCTAAAAGTTGATACAGAATCAAACGTGAGATTTTAAATTTTTATCACGTTCCATTATCACTTCTTTGATTACCCTTAACCCTTAATCTTCTATTATCACTTTGATTATCTTTTTACCTTTCACAGATCTCAGCTACTTTGACCGCTGCAAACATTGTCCCCTCATCAAAGACCATTGCCACTCTGAAATTCCCTAATTATGAGTCTGGCAAGGTATTTGGCCAGTTTTTTAAAATTGCATGCACTAAAAATCTACAATAGTCTTCTTCTTTCACTGAAATGATCTCATTTTCAATGTTGCAGCTGGAATTTCAATATTTTCACCCTCATGCATCCCTCACTACAGCTGTTGGTCTGACCAAAACTCCTCCAGTTGATGTTTCAGTCACTCTTGGTACTCCAACCTTTGCTTTGGGTGCCGAGGCAGGTTATGATACCACTTCTGGAAAATTAACAAAATACACTGCAGGCATCACGATTACAAAACCAGATTCATATGGTTCCGTAATTTTGTAAGCCTCAATCTTGTATGGTTTCTCCCGTTGCTATTTGATCTTATTGAGCCAAAACAGTTGATCCCTGATTGATCCCATTGTAGGGGCGACAAAGGGGACAGCATAAAGGCATCATACATACACTGCATGGATCAATTAAAGAAGACCGCTGCAGTTGGTGAGATCACCAGAAAATTCTCCACGAACGAGAATACATTCACTGTGGGAGGCTCGTATGCTGTTGACAATTTGACACTTGTTAAGATGAAGCTTAATAATCATGGCACACTTGGGGCCGTTTTGCAGCATGAGGTCATTCGAAAATCACTTGTTACTATATCTAGTGAATTTGACACCAAGGCCTTGGACAAGACTCCTAAATTTGGTGTGTCGCTTGCTCTGAAGCCTTGAGAGCAGTTTGCTGAAGTACCGCGGTAATTTTGGGATTGAATTTGAAGGGAATGGCCAATAAGTGGTTGCAGAAATACTGTATTCAGATCTTCCGTGATTTTGACATATTTTGCGTTGATACCTGAGGGATAATCCCGATCAATTTCTCTGTTGTTTCCATGACCTAGTTTCTATCTGTTGACATGAATAGTATTCTTTGGAGTTTGCAGTGAAAAGCGGACTCTCTGTTTTTAGAGCTTTGTTTTACAACTTACACAACTGAATCAAAGCTTGGTTTCAGGGGATCAAACATTATTGGGCTACTGCATGTCTTCCCATCACTATTTTTTCCTTCTTCCATATTTGGTGTTATGCGATTAATTCAAAGCATGAAAATTTCCTATTCTTAATACTGTTGTATAATCAATGCAATTGTTGTGTATGCCAACAAACCCGATCCTGCAACTAACAAACAGTAAGCAAGTTCTAACTCTATATACTGTTGAAGAACCGTATGATTTTGCATAGAATACAGGAACAAAAGATACCGTTTCCAAATTATTCTTTGAATTACCAGTCTCTTGTTCAAGTTGAAAATGATTCTCAATGGTGAATCTTCACTTTCTCTTTCACTAACATAAAACCGCTAATGGTGAATCTTCACTTTCTCTTTCACTAACATAAAACCGCTTTTGCTTAATCAAGAGTGAGTTCATATTAGTTATAGTATTTTGCCACTGAAGATATATCTCTCATTCAATTTTCTCCATTGCCACCATCAGAACCGGGCATACACAGTTGCCTTGGGTATATAAGCATACATGACACAAATCACTATGAACAATTTCAGACTAATTCAATCAGCTCGATAAAAACATCCAACAATAAATCAAGATACATAACAAATTGTTTCTTCACACTAAGAATGCAGAAGAATAAAAATCTATTCTTCACAACAATTGCAGGTGGAAGTCATGAGACGGCATGGTCACAATAAAAAAACGCCTACACCTACATGCAAGAACTACGGCTGAATTTGGAGGAAAAACAAACATTAGAAGTTTTATGCTTAAAAGCAAGTGTTGCCGATGTAGAATATACGATAAACGGTCGTGTTTTGTAGGATTAGCAACAAGCCAACTACAGGACCGATACAGTTGCCAAAATGCCAATGATATGCAACTCCATTTGGGTAATTGATGCACAAAGTACGTCACTCATTATAGTGTCAAAAGCATAGGGAGGAACAAGCAAGTTATGCAAGAAGCAAAAGCGAAATAAAACAAACAAGACCAAGCTCATTGTCCATTTCTATGCCCATATACTCAAAAGAGCTCATCAATCCTTGATCAAACCGACATTACATCAAACAAAATCGCCAAGAATGAAATGAGGTCAAGAACCAAGATACCTAGCTAAGAGATCAACATAGATCAACACATACATATGCAAGATAAATTATAGCAGAAAAACAGAAAAAACCTTCCCAAGAAGAATTCAACACCAAATATGTATACCAGGTCAGATAATAATTGAAGAAAAAACATCTAATGCAATATTAGAAACGAAATCCCATTGTAAGAAAACAAAATTTAGAGTACCATTAAGAGAAACATGGCAATAACATAGTTCTACTCCCACTTGTCTCATAAACATCAATTAATCAAAGTCCAACAATAATAACCGAGCAACATTACCAAAAAGCCACCACCACTAATGAACACATCAATCGATGGTCTGCATAATGTCCTCCGCCGTAAACTTGGTTCCCTTATCCTTATCCGCTGCTGCCCTCCCCTTCGCCTTGCGGTCGAGAAGCGATTTGCGGTCCTTATCGAGGCGGAGCTTGGAGATCACCACCTTGGAGGGATGAATCCCGACGTTGACGGTGTTTCCGTTAACCTTCTCGCGAGTGATGCGCTCGATGTGAATCACCCATTTCTTACGGTAGACCTGCACCACCTTGCCCTCGCGGCCCTTGTAGGTGCCGCGCACCACCTGAACCTCGTCGTCCTTGCGCACCGGCATGGAGCGGACGTTGTACTTGGAGCGCAGGTCGCCGGAGAGAGGCGCGCTCATCAGCACTCGGCGGACGCTCGACGGCGCGGTGAAGTGAGCCTTGCGGCTCTTGCGGCGGGAAGAGGAGACGCGGGGATTGTACTTCATTGTCTTTGCCGGAGATCGGAGGGGGAAGGGGGAAAAGTTGCTGCGGCTGTGGGGAGGAAGGGAAAATTAGGGTTTTGGGGTTTATATTGAAATTGAAGGGATGGTTTCCTAGGGTTGATGCAATAGTTTGGGCCTGGATAATTGTAAGCGCATTTGCCCATTATAGTTTCATAAGTGGGCCTTTAATGGGCTAGTTTCATAAGGGATCCGAATTTTAGCATATTCGTTCGATAAAAATGTCTGATGCATCCTATTCAATCGTAAATATTCGTTATTTAAAATAAACGGAGTGAATATAGATTTAAGGAATCTGAATTCGATATTATATATAATATTTAATTAAATATTAAATAATTTACTGGTACATAATATTAAATAATGCATCACTCAAGACGCGGGCTTTCAAAAACTAATAAAAGTTGCACAATAAAAATAAAATTATTGAGATACTTTTATTTTTTGTTAAATTGATCACTTCATATACCGTAATATGTTACAAGAAGCAAGTCCATACATATCCAATCAGCAACTGTTGCACAAACTTGCAGCCTTTATTATTGTACACTTGCACTAATTAAATTTGTACATGTTCTTTTGCATGGTTGCAATTTCAAACTTTGCTACTGTCTATTTTCCCAATGTATAAACTTCTCAGTTTTCCATATAAATATTAGATGTTGGTATTTCAATTTAACTTTTATATTCTGTAATTAAATTATAAATGAACACTTTAGAAACAACTAATACTATACTGTATCGTTCGTCCATATGATTTTTATACACAAAAATTCTTCAAGATTATTATTGTTTTTAAATTAAAGAACTGAGAATTGGGAGATAATTTTTTAGCTCAATTATTTTATTTTGTCCTGAAGATATATTATTATTCGTTCAAACACTTTACAGAAAGAAAAGAAAAAAAAAAATGAAGCACGCGTTAGGTAATATATTCTCAAAATAAAGGTTCCTTTTTCTTAATTAATGAAACATATTCATAACTTTAATTTAGAAAAATAGAAACTAATTCTTGTGCAGAACATTTCTTTCTCCGTAACCAATTACAGTAATTTTTTTTTTTACGCACACCCAAGCGGAACCAATTACAGTAATTAGTTGACACATTAGATATTAAGAAGCTCATTAGGCGAGACTACTAACTCGAGGTAATTTCAAACTACTAAGGCCGCGTTTACATCTCATGCAATGATTATGTACGCAATGTTTATGTGTGTCGGTGATATTAATCTAACCCATATTTACATTTCATGTTATGGGGTCATGTTTACAAAAGAAGTTGTTTACCTTGTTGATTTGTTAATGCATGATAGCAGTAGATCCCCAAATTACCCCTGCTCATTTTTAATCATTTTTCATCCCCACGAACCAATATCTTTCAATTATTGCATCAGATTGTTCTTAAAGCATAAAAATATAAATAATACGGGAAAAATTTTGGGCAACCTGAACTATTACAAATTTTTGACTTTGCAACCTCAACTTTCTTACTTTCTCACTTTGCAACCTCGGACTGAAATCCGGCCACTTTTGTCACCGGAAGCCCCTCACACGCGTGACACGTGACTGCATTAAGGGTAAAAACGTCAATTTGCACACGTGGATATCTGAGACACACTTTATACCTGTTTTAAGAAGGGATTTCATCTCTCTCTTTTCAATGTTGGAGTTTGCAAGAAAGAAAGAAGAGCACGAGTGAGGAGAACATGGATGCTGAGCTCTGTCATTGCCGGAGGAGTATGTCGATGAAGACATCTTGGTCCGATAAAAACCCAGGACGTAGGTATTATGCTTGCGACAAATTCAAGGTTTGGTTTTATTGTTCTTAAATTAACGAAACCCTAATTTTCAAGAGTTGGGGAAAATTTTAAATTGGAGTTGATAGTGTTGAAATTTGCAGCAAATTGGAGGTTGCAATTACTTCGATTGGGTGGACCCTGAAATGTGTGGGAGATCAAAGCAGATCATACCTGGTCTTTTACGTCGGATCAATAACATGGAGGTTGAGATTGAGAAACGGAAGAACCGAGAGAAATGGTTATGGGCTGCTGTGATATTTTGCTACCTCTTCTTCTATTTGATTATGTAATTTTACATAAGAAGTTAGGAATTCAAGTTGTTGTTTTGATGTACAGAATTCCAAATTTTCAGGATGTTTTGGTGAATTCTGTGGCTATAAAATGTATTCTGTACCAATTGTGTAATGAAATTGTGTTTCATTGTATTTGTAATGTTTCCTAGTTACTACATTTCTTTCATTACTTGATAGACAATAACAAAACAAAGAGCAACAAGGATAGTATGAGCATTTGTCAAATATGTCCAGAAAAATTTTGTAGATGACAACAAAATAGAGCAACAATGGAACTTCATGATAAATATGTCAACATCATATTGTAGATGCATACAAAAAAGAGCAACATCTTTGTCCAGAATGTGCAGAGTACAAGAAGTAATATGTCCAAAAGATTAGGAGTATCATGTCCCAAAAAACTAAACAAAAGAGACAAGGGACACTCCAACATTTACTTGTCCAAACAAGCACCAACATTTAACATGAACAAAAACTAACCAAAACACAGATAAATTACAGACAAAGACACTCCAACATTTGCTTGTCTAAACTAAATCTTAATCTTCTGTACCAACTGTTTTGCCCTTGCTTTTTACCAGATGGAGTTTGCTAAATCTGACAGAATTTGTGGCAGACCCTCCAACATGCACCCAAGGTTTGCTTAGTATAGCTGATGTCTGTGTTGACACCAAACAATCTTGTGTTGCAGTAGTTGACTTTCTACTCCTAGTCTGCATTGACTCTGTTGTTGTGATAGCCTCTTGAGGTTTTCTCTTGACCTTACAAATATAATGAAGTAGTTAGTAAACATGAAAATATGATACTTATCAAATTAGAACATGAATTAGACAACTCACAGGCAATTTCCTCTTTAATCCCAGTACTTTGTTACTATGCTTGCTTGACACAACAATCCTAGATGCAACTACAGTTTCAGCTTGTTTTTGACTTCTTGTGTTTTTTGATGGTGAGGAAAGCTGCCTTCTAGTGTTTCTTGATGGTGAAGAAAGCTGACTTCTAGTGACTCTAGATGGCTGCCTCTCTTCAACAACAACATTACTGGAAGATGCCACATTCAATTCTGCATTTTTTTTGCACCTTTTTTTCTCTACAATTTTTCTTTGTTTGGGCCTTACTACATGGATGTTTGCAGAAGATTCTTCTGGGCAGGTTCTAGCATTGTGGTCATTCTTCTTGCAGATGCTAGAAGTCATTATTACTCCTTCCTGCTCAGTTTTTGCTTCTTATTTGTATCTCCCATCTTGAGCTCAAATCCATCCTTCTTCCTGGCATGCTTCTTAGGTCTCCCTAGTACCTTGTCATAACAGGTGGCACAAAGGAACAGTGGTTGTTTTGGGCCACATATCACTGCTATTCAGAGTTGGCATGAGATGAGAATAGACTCTCTTAAATGTTTCATTTGTGTAGTAAGCATGAACATATGGCTCAGGTGTTTTGCCTAGATGGTGCAAGCCACAGACAGCATGAGCACATGGAATCCCTGTAAGCTCTCATCTCCTACAGCTACAGATTCTCTCTCCAATATGCAGCTTGAACCTGGTTCCATAACACCCTTCAATTTCATATTTATCCAAGCCATTCGAATGAGATATGTACTCCATGGACTTCTTTGTAATTTTCTCCAGTTGCTTGTCAATCTTTGGACACAACTCACAGTTATATCTATCAATTATATCCCTTCTCATGTGTACCCTTCTCATGAAAATGTGCCTTATGTGTTTCAGCATGCTTACAATTGGTTTTTCCCTTGATTTTAGTATCAAGGAATTGAAACTTTCTGACATGTTGTTCAGCAACACATCACTCTTGCAAGTAGTACTGAAATGACTCTTTGACCAATGAAATGCTGGTCTAGCAGCCACCCAATCAAATGCAGCTTTATCTCTCTCCTTTAACTCATTCATAGCATTCTCAAAGTCAACCACTCTAGTAGCCCTAGCTGTCTTCCACAATAAGTTCTTCAGTGATAACCCTCTATGCTGCACCTTAAAATTCTTATACATCACTACAAGAAAACAGCTAAATTCCGACGAACTTTTTCGTCTGTATATTTCCGACGAACTCCAAATGAACTTTCGACGAACTTCAGAAAATTTAAATTTTCTCCTAAGCTACAAAATTTCCGATGAAACTCCGCTGAAATTTCGACGAACAAAAATCCAGATGAACTTTGAGACGAACTTTTCGTCTGAAAAATAAAATATCTATTTTAAATTAATTTTCAGACGAATTTGCGTCTGGAATTCGTCACATACTTCCGACGAATATTCCGACAAATGAGGTCATCTGAAAATTTGCAAAAAAATTAAAGATTATTTAACCTTTGCGGCACTATTCCGACGAAATATTTCGTCTGAATAGTTCTTATAGTTCTTTTGGTTAAATTCAGACGAAAATATCGTCTGAAATTCGTCAAAAAAAAAATAAAGAGGCGAACCACATACGATATTCTTCGTCTGAAATTCTTCTCAAGTTTTAATTATGTAGCCCTAATTTCTTCCCCACAATTCAGCGCCGCTTCTTCCTTATCTCACCCGCGTCACTCTTCTTCTCCAAAAGAGAAATATACCAAACCCTCTTCCCCTCTCTTCACAAACCGCGAGCCAGAAAATGATTTTTCATTAAAAAGCTCGACATTCAGCTCTTCGAACTCCATCATCTTCGGATCTGAAACTATAAGCTTGTGGACGGACGTCGGTGACCTGAGGTGTTCGGACGATGCGGTGAAACTATAAGCTTGTGGACGGGCGTCGGTGACCTGAGGTGTTTGGACGATGCGGAAGGTCCTTGGAAGGCATTGTCAAGGTTTGTTCATATTGTTGAGGTTGTGGGTTTTGATTTTCCTAGGGTATTCTTCGATTTTTACAGATTTGCTACTACTTTTTATGTTATTTTTTGCTTGGTTCATATTTTTTATGTTAATTAATCATATTATTACTAATGTTGCTTCTGGATTTCAAGTGTAATCTTGATTTTACTGGTGATTTGGGTTAATTTAGTGTGGGTTGTTGTATCTCTGGGTTTTGAAATCTCTGTTTGTATATCTTTTTCTAATGTCAATAATCATGTTTGTATCATGATGTTGCTAATTGTGAAAACAGACATGAAAGTGATGCATAAATCAAATAATAGTTCTCATATTTGTACTGGCTAAGCTTTCTCTTCATGTTTCCTTGAAAGAGATTGTTAAAAGGTCTTCCTAGTATTTCGCTGGACTAGTAGTATGATCCTTGAATCTTCATTTTTGTAATCTCGTATTGTTAAAGAAAAATTTGTCTTTGTTAAACTTGTGTTGTTATAATCTGTATATTAAGTTTATTAATGTTTTTAGCTTGTGATTATTAAATTAATTCATAGAACGTAGGTTTTCTGATGAAGGAATAGAATATTTCTGCTATGAGATGACTGCGAGTTTCTATGAGTTGTTGTTTGCTATATTATGGTTTAGGAAATATTTCTTAACTCGTCTAGGGGAATACTGATTAGCGAGACCACTGCTATATCTTTATGAATCTGCCAGTTTTATTTCATATAGGAAATAGATCTCTTGAAGGAAATTTTTCAAGTTTTGGCAATCTGCCTTCAGTAAAGCATTATTAAGTTCTTTAGTTGCATGGCACTTGGATTCCATCAGTGAGTTGTTTGGCTGAAAACATTGTTCTTCTATTAGTTACAATCTCATGAATACATTCTTATTATATTACCCTATGACATGGTTTTGCAATTCTAATTCTGCCTCAAGTGGTGGATGCATGTTTCTCTTATATGTGGATTAGCATAACCAAGTGATTCATCAACATCCTTTTCTAGAGAGCATATTTTAGTGATTTTGGAGCTGACATTTGTAGAATTGTTTTGTTCTAGTTAGGTTTGAAGAATTGATTTTGGATACCGTTTGACAATCATTTATCGTGTCGGCTTGATGAAATTTGAGCTTAAAATTGTGAATATTTTGTCTTAATTCAGGTGGAATTTGGTGCTTACGGGCTTTTATTCTGAACATGAACTGCAAAAAATTCCAGAACAGTAAGTTTTCCTTTACACTTGGTTTTATTTTACTACTTTTCTTTACACTTAGTTTTATTTTCTAAGAGTTTCTCTGTTGGCTCTGTCTCCACCACGATTAGTGGCTCTTTCTCCACAACCTTCACCATCTCCTTCTGCACCACGATCAGTGGCTCCTTCTTCACAACCTTCACCGTCTCCTTCTCCGCCACGATCAGTGGCTACTTCTTCACAACCATCACCGTCTCCTTATCCACCACGAGAAAGATTGGTAAGTCATTAGCTTGCAAATATTTTAAATTGTGTTAGTTATTCGAATAAATAAACTATTAAGTATACATTAATGCAGAGTAAGAAGAAAAATAGGGGCACACCCCACGAAGAGGTATTTAAGATAACTCGCTCCAGAAAATCGGATAATGATGAGAGTGATGATTTTGATGGAGATCGATGGGTTGACGAGCGTGCACGCGTGGCATGGGTAAGTTTAATTATTTGAATATATTTGTGAGCAGTTTGAATATAAAGTTGGGTGGTTATATAATTTTGGGTTGGGTGGTTATTAAATATGTGTTTTAATGGATATATGAAACTTGACTATATTTTCTGGAATTTTTGTACAGAGTTAGGAATATATTGGCTGTTAATTATGGTTCCCCTGGATCATGCTTATAACTCGGTGAACTGAAGATTCGTGATTATGCTTGAAGGTAATGTATGCTTTTGATTTTTTCGTTTTAGACTATGTTTGCTTCTGATCTTTTTATTTCTTGGTTGTTTGATTCAATGTTCGGTGGCTGTTTTTGGTTTGATTTTTTCTGTATATATTTTCTTAGAGAGTGAGAAACAACAAAAAGAATTCATACTGATTGTAATACTTCTTCTCTTTTTATGTTTTTAAATGAATATATGCTTCTGGACTTAATAAGTAATGTCATACCTTTTTGTATTGATAAAATTGACACATGCCTTATGAAGTTCTGAATAATAGCTGAATAATGCCTTATGAAGTTAGACAATCTAATGAAGTGTGTGTGTGAAATAAAAATGGCAATTATGCAGTCTTGCTAAGTGTGTTCATACTTCATAGCTCCAGAATTGAAAATGTGCTTAGATACAAATATGTAGCCATGAACTACAGCTTGTATGGTTAAAACACAATAGTTTGTTTGTATATAAAACAAAATATTTTGTTTGTATATACGATCTTCCATATTAATAGAGCTACCAGATGCGAAGCATAAGAGGACTAATTAACTTGATATGTGTTGTTGGTCATGCAGTCCCTTTTTCTAATAAACTTGTTTGGTTACCTGTGATGAAGACTTTACAAAGTTAAGAGCTATAGCATGCCAATATTAGAACTATTTTATTATTGACTTTTACATATTCTTTACATATGCTCATGTTATAAGGCTGTAATTTTGGGGGTGTTTGTAAAACAAGTTTACACTAACTTTATATATAGTCTAAATGAATTCAATTAGCACCTTTATCTATTGAATGAAAGAGCTGCAGATTGTAAAAAGTATAGCTGTTTTTTATGATTTAACATGAATTCATAGATGATTTGATGCTTTAATGGTTTGGGATGAGTTGTAACATGTTCAAGAGTGTGAATTGTAAAAACTGTAATTGTGACATCTTGTATGCAGTGACTTCAAATCCAATTCCCGAACTCGTACGACCTCTTTTCGCAAAACTGTTTCGATGACATATTCCTGACATATTAAAGTTTATTTTTGTCAAATTTCACATTTTTTCGAGCTCGTTTGATGCCTGAAAAAAATTACGAACGTTACAGCAGTTCTGTCCCCTGTTTTGCCTATTTTCTGATCTGACTTTCCAGACTGAGCAGATATAGTAAACCTTTGAATTTTGAAAAACTGTTTTATATGGAAGTACATATATTTGTTGGGAGTATTCCCACAAAATTTCAGAATTTTTCGACTTCGTTTTGTGGGGTAAACGGACATGTCTTTGAAAGGTGTCACTGCAGCGGAGTTTCTGCATTATTTTGACTTCGATCGAAAATCTGTAATTTTACAGCAATATCTAGGAGTTGAGACCAATACCATTTGAAAGATATGGT
>JBBMKE010000010.1:11342520-11355208 GCA_037834125.1 Lippia alba | reverse complement strand
GCTGATCATGACAATATCAGCATCTCCAGAAGTGAACTCCATGACCTGTTAAGCAAACCATCACTAAGCGGCATCCCCTTGCTGGTTTTAGGGAACAAGATAGACAAGCCTCAAGCCCTGTCTAAGCAGGCACTGACTGATCAAATGTAAGTGCTCGTCTCGCTAACCCCAGACCCCACTCCCCCATCCCCATCCTCACAAAAAACGGAGAAAAAGAAAGAACAAGATAATTTTTCTGTTTGAATTAAAAAAAACTACATTGTATACTATGCTGTGCAGGGGTTTAAAGTCGATCACTGATAGGGAAGTATGCTGCTTCATGATCTCGTGCAAGAACTCCACCAACATTGATCAGGTCATCGACTGGCTAGTTAAACATTCGAAGTCCAAGAGCTGAGTGTAAAGCTGTGTGATTGTACCCTTATGTGTTGTAGATTTTCTTTTTTCTTTTCCTTTTTTTTTCCCCTCTTTTTAAGGAGTGGATTTCCGGGTTTGTTCATCTGCACATTCCTTGTTTATGGCCGATGGGATCGTTGCTGCTTTCTTGAAAGTTGTCATTGTATTATATATTGAGAATGAGAAACTCTCTTGTTATTATTTTCTAATTTATGATACTCTTGGCCTTCTGTATGGCAATGGTGTTCTTTAAACTCTGTTAGTCTGTTTCCATGGGATGAGCCACCAGCAAAGTCCTGTCATACCTCACAAGGATAATCCTTAATCTCCTTCTTCTGCTGCTCATCCACGTACTTATGGTAAAACGCGACGAGTGCTTTCGCGGTGGACTGACGGATTGTGTAGATTTGGGAGGTGTGGCCTCCGCCCTTGACGAGGATGCACATGTTGACTCCGGCGAAGCGCTGGCAGCCGAGGAGGAGGATTGGCTCAAATGCCTTGTAACGGAGGATTTCCGGCAGGACAAGCTCGATCGGAACTCCGTTGATTTTGATCGGTCTGCAAAAAACAATGCAATTTTTTTCCCTAAATTGCACTTAACCATAAAAATGCATTTTTTATTCATCATTTGACGGATAGGACCATAATTGTAACCTTTTGAAATAATGAGACGAAATGTGTTTAATTTAAAAGATATGAGACTGTAATTAAATTACAGATGGCTAAATCCTGTGAACCAAAAATATAATTTACTCTGGCTTAATCCATGGCTAAATCATGTGAACCAAAAATATAATTTACTCTGGCTTAATCCTATAAAATCAAAAATATAATTTGCTCTAGAAAATCCGTACCATGTATTCGTCTTCATATTTGTACGATGTAGGTCGTATCTAATACGATTTTCAGCAAAAAAAATTGAGTCCGAGAAAAGCTCCAACTTTAAGAGTGGCTACTGGCTAGTCTAGTTCCCCAAATTAAAGGGATGTGATTGTATTTAAACCCAACCTCAAGGACCTAGTTGAAATTATGTTAAAAATCACATTACATCTCATCATAAAGAAAAGAATATCTTCAAATTAGAGATTGAAGGATAATTATAAAACCCAAAAACCTTGACGCTTCTTTCAGAAATCTGTGAAGAATCCATACTTCCACTCTGTGCATCATCCTAACTTCCATGGAAGCTTCAACAGGGCCCTTAAGCCTCCCTAATCCCCCACCCCCACCCCAACCCAATCTCGAAAACATCAAGCGGAAACTCCTGAAGCACGGCGTTCAGCCAACGCCCAAAATCCTCCACAATCTCCGCAAAAAGGAGCTCCAGAAATCCAACCGCCGTCTAGCCAAACAATCCTCCAAGCTTCCGCCGCCCCTGACCGATGCTCAGAAGCAAGAAATCCTGGAAGAATCGCATTTCGAATTGATCAAGTCTGAGTACAGGAGATTCAACAAATCCGTTAGAAATGATGAAAACGGGAAACTGGTGGGAAAGCCTTGGGAGGGATTGGAGAGTGTTCGATTGAGGGAGCTCGCGAGTGAGAACATGGAGTATGATGGGGAGAAGTTGAATGGCGAGCATCTGAAGGAGCTGAGCGATATAATCGAGTGTGAGAGGGAGAAATTCTCATGGCTTTTGGATAACGATGTTGAATTGGAGGAAGGATGGTTTGGGAATGAGGGCAGGAAATGGGCGCCAAAGAAGCGGAGTGAAAATGAAGCAATTAAGTTTCTCATAAACAGGTATGCGCGATTTTACTCCCACGAATTTCTGATGTGGTTTCTGTTTTCTCGTTGGTTATTTTTTACTAGCATGAATTTGTGTTGATTTAGATTGAGTGAAACAGAGGTAACTGTGAAAGATTGGAAGTTTGCCAGAATGATGAGATACTCTGGATTACAGTTTACGGAAGGGCAAATGTTGAAGATAGTTCAAGGGCTCGGTGATAAGGGGAAGTGGAAACATGCATCCTCTGTTGTAGAATGGGTGTATAATTCTAAGGAGCACAGACATTTCAAGGGCAGGTATATACATTTCTCCCTCAAGCAAGATCAGTGAGCACATTTTCGATAAATATTTTATTTTGGTTGTTTTTATTCCTTTGTCTGATTGCAAATTCAGGTTTGTGTACACAAAATTATTGACGGTACTGGGGAGAGTGCGGAAGCCTCGTGAAGCTCTTCAAGTTTTCAATTTGATGCGTGTAACTGTTTTTGTTTCATTTTCTGTGGTTTTATGTTTAGACCTGTTTTTCTGTTTTGTTTGATGGAAGTTTAATGAATCCTGAATGGTTGTAGGGTGATGTGCATATATATCCTGATATGGCGGCGTATCATAGTTTGGCTGTTACACTGGGTCAAGCTGGTTTACTAAAAGAGTTGGTGAAAGTTATTGAATCAATGAAGGAAAAGCTGAAAAAGATTAAACATATGAGGCGTAAGAGTTGGAATCCTGAACTTCAACCAGACATTGTTATTTTCAATGCTGTAAGAGATTGTGGAATTCTTTTTCTTTTGTTCATTTGTTTTAGTATAAATATGTTGCTGAACTGAATGATCCTTTAGGTTCTAAATGCATGTGTTCCTACCTGCCAATGGAAAGGCGTATCTTGGGTTTTTCAACAGTTGAGAAAAAATGGTCTCAGGCCTAATGGAGCAAGCTATGGGCTGGCAATGGAGGTAATTGTTTCTGAACCTAGGTTTTCAATCGTTATACAAGGTTGATGATGGCTATTTCGACTTAGTGGATCATTATATTCTATACAAAACATGTAATTATGCTCGAGTATCTCTGTACTTGAGTCTTACAGGTGATTCTTTTTAAAGGTAATGCTCAAATCCGGAAAATATGACCGTGTCTATGAGCTTTTTGAGAAAATGAAAAGAAATGGGGAAGCTCTGAAAGCTATTACTTACAAAGGTAGTGTTATATCACCATTCTCCATTACTGAGATGTTTCCTTATGGTTAATAATCATCTCCTCTTTGCATTTGGTTAGTTCTTGTGAGGGCTTTCTGGGAAGAAGGTAAAATTGATGATGCTATTCGAGCTGTCAGGGATATGGAAAGAAGAGGGTTAATTGGTACTGCAAGTGTATATTATGAGCTGGCTCGCTGCCTTTGCTTCTATGGCAGGTGGCAAGATGCTATTTTGGAGGTTAGTTTTCATATGGGTTTAATTATGTGTCTGATTTCAATTTCTTTAGATATGTTTTCTTACAATGTCTACATATTGCATATGGAAACCTTCTGCAAGGTTGAGAAGCTAAAAAACCTTCGGCATAAAAGACCTTTAGCTGTCGCCTTCACAGGGATGATAAAGTCTTCCACGGATGGTGGTCATGTTCAAGATTGTGTATCCCTCTATGAGTACAGCAAAACCCTCATAGCCCCTGATATTGGTCTAATAAATGCCATGCTCAAAGTTTATGGTCGCAATGATATGTTTCTGAAAGCTAAAGAATTATTTGAAGATACATGTAGAAAAGATTTAGGATTGGAAATTGGCGGAAAAGGTGATAGCTCTTTACCGAAAGCAGATTTCTTCACTTTCAGCTCCATGCTTGAGGCATCTGCAAGTGCTCTTCAGTGGGAGTATTTTGAGTATGTGTACAAGGAGATGACCCTTTCAGGTCATCAAGTTGATCGACGCAAACAATCTGATTTGTTAGTGGAAGCTTCCAGAGCTGGGAAGGTATTGACCATTGACCCTCTATCGATTCTCGTATCGTCTTTCTTTTATTTAGTTAAGTCTAAATGGGACAATATTCTAATACCCATTCTGTGATTGCAATAAATATTACCGTTGGTAAAAACTACATATTAGTCCCTAAATTTTTTAAAGTTACACAAACCTCCCTTAAGAGTTTGGAAAATTACACATGAACAACTCTTAATTTGGGTGGTTTTAAACATTCTTAGAAATGTTTTATAGCTTTTCAAACTTGCGGGACAAACAGCAGCGATCTTGGAAAGGGTGTAATTATGTCTAAAATGCATCTAAACTGATCCTTTGTGATGTAGTGGCATTTGCTGGAACATGCATTTGATTCGATTCTTGAAGCTGGTGAGATACCTCCTGTATCAATTTTCACTGAAATAGTATGTCAAGCAATTATCCAACATGACTACGACCGAGCTATGAATATTATCAATACAATGGGTCATGCTCCGTTTCAAGTTAGCTATCAAGATTGGATTGACCTCTTTAAGGGAAATGGTGACAGGATTGATCAGGCTAGTTTGAACCAACTACAAGAGAAACTTGTTGGCCATGATTTATTAAAGGAATCCACGGTCTTGAATTTGTCGAGAGCATTGCAATTTATATGTGGATCGTGTGATGAGATCCCCAAAGAGAGTTGTGATGGAATGAACGAGCAAAATATTCCTGCTAATGCATCTGGTTCCAACTTGGATTGGAATCTTACCATTCGCGAGGGCAGTTGGGTCAATATGGAGGATTTCAACTATGATTTGGATGTTTCTTCATCTTTCTGTGATGAGATGGAGTTTGAACATATCGAGCATGATGAGGAGGAATCAGATGTTGATGAATTCAACTTCGAGCATATCATCCCGAGCCGTGAATTCGAGGATTCAGATGAATCGGCTACTCCTTCAGCCTATCAAATACTGGAAACTTGGAAGAAAAAGTGAAAAATGTCAAATATGTGGTAGACTTGGGAAGTAACTGTAGATTTTTGTTTTGTTTCTGCCATATAAATAAATGATTGTTATGCTCTTGTGAAAATGGAGGAATGCCTCCTCGATGATGTATATACACAGATATTTTGAATTTTCGACAGATGGTATTGAATTCAAAATCCTTTGCATGATGATGACTAACGCTCCTGTAATATTCAATATCTTTTGAAAAATGACCAAATTGATGACAGTAAAAGTGGACTATGAGGTTAGTTTTACATTATCCTAATTTGACATTCTAATATCCAAGAGGAAATTATTTACTATGCATGGATACGGAATTTCTTAAAATTTTCATGTGATAAATATTCACAATATAACACAACATAATGATATTAGAAGTATCTCGTTCTAATGTATGAATACTTTTAAAAATTTTATTTTACGATGTTAAGTTGACACTTTTTATGTGAAAAATTTGAGAAAAAATTTATATCGCTATAGTTGTATTGTGGCGTGTCCGTATTACTATATTCATATCTGTAAATCATATGCCATGAAGAAATTTAGCGTAGTATGAGATGAAAGAATTTAGCATAGTATGATGACATAATCAACCAAGAAAGTTCAGTTCTATTACTGGTGAATTATTTTATAGTTATAACCAAAATGCTTACAATAAACACACAACGTATAATTTTTTAAAAAATATTTTAAAAAGATAAATGTTTCCAAATACCGTAATTTTTCTACGTTTTAAATATTAAATTGCATTTTGGGGAAGAAAAATGAATTTACGTCTGATTATCCTATATTTTGATATAATTACAATGTAATTCATTATTATCGAAAAATTATATTTTAGCTTTTATAAATTTTATTTGGTCTGAGTTTATTTAACTGAATTTGTAAAAATATACTTATATCCCCTAGAATTTTATGAGTGATTTATTTAATATATAATCAAAATTATAAAATGATCCTTAAAACTTATAAATATAAATAAAATGATTCATATAAATTATGAATTTAACGGTCCTTAAAATTAGGAATTATATTGTAATTTTAGATAATTAAATTGCATAATTTGTAAATAAAGAACCCAGCAAAGAAATTTGGTTCTAGTGTGCAACCTATTTCAGAGTTGTGGTCAAATTAAATGTCAGCACCTTCTCAAACATACACAGACACGATTAGAACCCTAATTCCTGAACCCAGCAAGAAGCTGATACCATCTTCTCTCTCTCTCCAAATGCTTCTCTGAAAAATTCGATCGAGCTTTCATCAATGGCGTCCATAATTTCAAGAATCCCCTCCAAGTCCCTCGCTCGGACGCTCTTCTGCCGGACCCTCTGCACCGCCGTGGAGACCCGAACCCAAAAGCTGGAACGAATCGCCGACGAACTTTTGAACCTCAACAAGATCGAGCGTCATGATTATGTCATTCTGTTACGCCAAAAAATGGGCATCAATCGGTACGGCCCAGCGGGTTCCACCGCCGGCCTTCAATCCCCTTCTGCCGCCGGCAGCGCTGCTTCATCGGCCGCAACCGATGCCGCGAAAGAGAAGACAGCGTTTGATGTGAAATTGGAGAAATTCGACGCCTCGGCTAAGCTTAAGGTGATTAAAGAGATTAGGGCTTTCACGGATTTGGGTCTCAAGGAGGCTAAGGATTTGGTGGAGAAAACGCCGGCGGTGGTGAAGAAGGGTGTTACGAAAGACGAGGCGGAGAAGATCATGGAGAAGCTGAAGGCGGTTGGAGCTACTGTGGTATTGGAATGAAATTAGAATTATTGGGTGATTTTATTCTTTTTCCTTAAGAGTGACTCTAATTTGTTACTTTACTGGTGGTGTTGCATGAAATGGATCTGGTTTCATGAAGGGAGATGAATTGTTGTTCCAATGAAATTTCACATTTTACACTTGATCAGTTTTGGTGCAATAACATTGGAAGTCATATCTAGTTTCTCATAGTTATAAAAATCGAATCTTGTATTTTCTTGGCTTGAGATAATACGATTACCTTTCTTAAGGCTCGGAGCATAACACTGTTATATGAATATGAATATGAGATTCAAGTTTCTGGTGTTATGAAGTATTTTCTCTTACTACCATCCGTCATGCTCTTATTCAGCTAAGCTATAATGCATCGTCAATCGTTTGTAGATATGATATGTTGTCTGCTGGTTTTTGATTATCAAGTTTAACTCGATGTGAACCAGTTGCTTTGTTGCATCCATGGAAGTTGCTGCTGATTTTGCATTATGAAATGATGCCAGATTATTTGTTTTTTTATGGTGATGGGAGTCTTGAATGCCCAAAGGGCGCTCGAAATACTATACTAGTTTATGAAAGAAAGAGCAGGCCTATTTCTTCCTCTTTATCCTCGGATGTTCTATAATTCACATTCTTTTTCTAACCTGTAATCGCGGGCCTTTAACACAGATCATAGAGGTAGTTAACCCCGTTTATTGACTGATTCATGGTTATCTAACACAAATTTCCTTCTCCTTGGCCTGACTGAAATGGTTTTGTAAAGTATTAGAGCTGAATGTTTTGTTTAGAAGGTGTTATACTAGTTGCAGGGCAGAGTGAGAACTGTAAAGGTTTGTACATCACATAAACTCTTAATGCTGAGTTCCTCTGAGCCAACAGTTTTGTACTTACTTCCTGGATTCTATGTGGCCCTAGAGCTTGATAACTTGCCACTTTCATGATTTTATTAGGCATCTTTAAGTGATGCCCTTTCTATTAATTAGTGGCAGTTCACGAATTTGGTGTGATATGTATCTCGTATTGTTATTTTGAAGCAGGAATTTCTTTGTAGCGTTCCTGCGTTTCAGGTTGTGTCATTACTGCACGTCTTGTTTGTGCATTAGTTTACATATTTACACAAACTACAAGAAAGAACGCTGGTGATTGTCTTAACAGCTGCTGGAGTATGTGAACAAAGCTGCCTTTCTCCCATGAATGCTATTTCTTCTAGTTTCCATGTAATTTAACCATTTGGGAAAGAGTTTGGTTAAAGCCCTCTATTACAAGGTGTACGGTGCAGATGAGGGGCCGTGCACGATAAAAGAAACTGCTTCTTTCTGAGAGCAGTTCAGGATTTCAAGTTATTTGATTGAAACAAGAATTTCAACCCAGGGATCGTATGATCAGTTCTTATTTCAACAAAAATACAATCCGAGTTCAGACAATTCTAATTTTCTTCATTTTATGCTGCTGCCATAAGTTTGTAACAAATTGCTTATGTATTACAACCCTTTAAGGGGTGAGTCGCTGCGACGAGTTACTATTTCACGGTTGAACAGACCTAGCTGCTGATATTGACAAATTCATAGCTATACAATATTAACTTCCCTATCATATAAACATCACCACCATGCTAGAGCCTTCACCATGGTCTGCCTGACAATGGAGATCCAATTATATGCAACTGCCACAAGGTATTCTGCATAGGCATGTAAAAAAAGAGGCAATCAAAGACTAAGAAAAAGATCACTAAAAATGTTGAATGAAAATTATACTACTTGATAACAACGGAAGTATTAAACTTCAAGAATTTATTTTACCAGACACGAATAGTTTGACAAATCAGAGCTTTCTGAGCAGCGTCAGCGAAACACTTTGCAGCTTCTGCTTCAGCTTCAGCCTCCTCTGCTTCCCTTGCTGCTGCTTCAGCTTCTGCAATAGCAGCTTCAGCCTCAGCAACAGCTCGTGCAGCAGCCACAGCAGCCTCTTCTGCACTCATGCTCTTCAGTTTCTCGAGCTCAGCATCTATCGTGGCTTTAGTGAGAAGTGTTAGACTATTGCTCTCTGCTTTCGACAGATCCTTCTTTGCTCCATTTTCAATCAATTTCGGTTCTTTCCCAGCAGCAAAGGATATTGACCTTGGTGCAATCCTGTATTGGTGCTTCACCTGTCAATCGGAACAATATAAATTATACATTTGAAACCAAATTACACGACGACGATGTTAAATAAGCAGCATGTAGATGATTATTGCCTTCAATATAACAATCACTAATGCGCCATATCTGTTTCTAATATCCAGAAATATGCAATTTAGTGCATTAAATGTTTAATTTTTTAATTTCCTCACATTCCATTGATGACTATATTCGCAAAGCATGGAAAATAACATAAAAAAAACAGCATCAATTGAGGGAGCAGAGGATTTATTAATTTTATTAATTACCTTAATTAGCCGTCCGTTTTCAGTCAAAACCTTCAGATTGGCAGCCAAAGTCCTTTCAAAATCTGGGGTTGATGAGTAGTGCTCCTATCACATGCAACATAACATATTTCAATTTACAAGAGGTTACTATACATTTATCTATTGTAGCAACAAGCACTCAAGAGCCTTCTACTTTTATAATAATTTATATTTTATCTATTAAGCATTTAAAAGTCATACCTCTATGTATTGTGCAATTGCAAGCCGACTGGATCCTCGAGGTTCCTTTAACTTTGTTATAGCCTCCATTATAAGATCATCCAGCCTACAACTAAAGCCCCCAACTTATCATCAAACAAAAGCTAATACAGATTTGCATAACTGCCTCAATACTAGAGATACGAGGTCGTGCAGGCGGGTAGGGAATTAAGTTACTACTATAAATGTGAACATACATAATGATATTTTCTAACCTTGAGATTTGCTTTCTGGAACCTTCATCCTGGGTTATTTGACTTGATGTTGCGATGGAAGTTGCATCAACAACTTGTGATTTCTTCTCAACAGCAGTGTCTTCTTCTTGTTTACCGGTTTGACTTGTTTTACTTGAAACCCTAGCCCTATGCCGAGATCCCAAGCCATTTGCCATGCAATTCAAATTTCTCCATTTGTCCTATCAAGTAAAGAAATCGGATTGTATTGAATTTTGAAAAATACACTACACAGTAAAACAAGGAGATGCCGTATCAGACTAATTTCTGCAAATCCAAAGAATAAGACACTAATACCTTAAGATCCACATTAGAACGTGCCCGCAAAACTGTGCTGAATTCTGGATCCTTTAGTATGTTACTCCATTTACCTATTCCATATTTGTGAATACCTGCTTTAAGGGCAGCTTCTTCTTCTGAGGTCCACTTCTGTTTAGGTGCACCCATTACCAGGAGTCAAGATCTTACAAGAAAATGACTTGTTCGGTAATGGCTGCTAATGATCTACCTGCAAAAAATGCAGCGACGTAACAAAAGGGACCCAAGTTAAGCCATTTGAGCTATGTAAAGAAGAAACACACACATTCCACCCTTTAGGAGCTAAAGCAACAAACGGAAGTGCTTGTCAAATAGAACAAAATGCATCTAATCTTTCTCTACGACAGCTGAATATATGGCTATTGTCTGATTTCTGAGAGAGAAGCAAGTATCTCAGCATTTATGACCAGTGAATCAAACCAAAGATCATGATCTCTTTCAATAATTATCCAAAAGCACCAATCTTTCACATGGAAAATGTTACATTTTGAATATGCATGAAATGGAAAATTATACGGCCTTGCAACCTGAGTCTAAAACTATAATGAATGCCGATTTGATATTCTCAATATCATAGGACACACATATGCAACAAATCATTGGTTAATAAGAGCAACAAATAAGATTTTGGTAAGCACAAGTCAAGAAAAGCCATAATCTGATTGTATAAAGTTCAAATTCCATATTTGAACAATGTCAATTAACTCCAATTTTACACTAACAAGAAATTCTCGGGACAACCCAACTAGTTTCGCTCATTCTTCCCATACCGTCCACCAAAATCCTATCTTGAGACAAAAGAAAGCATTTTGATGTCATTTTAGCATTTCACACAAGTGGGTTCTGCTTCTTCCCCATCTTATTAAACTGATATCGTTCCAGTCCAGCGACACCACAAAATCAAAACCCAGTAATTTTTCTACAGAGATGACAAACAACGCCAAAACAGAAGATGCTAATTCATTCAAAGACAATTACATAAAGGGGAACGTTTACAGAAAAACCAAAAACACATTTAAGCGTGTTCCTGAGAATTGTGTGGCCATACCGTACCGGGAACGCAGATGACAGCAAATCTCAAATGAATTTCAGTCCACTGAAGGAATTGAAGCCCTAAAGGTGAGCAGCCAGTATAGATTAGAGATGAACAATTGAGGAGAATTGAACCCAGTTCCTGACCTATTGTTTTTTTCTGTTTTCTTGTTCTGGAAGAATCACAAGCAGCTCAACCCTGTTGTCAATTTACTAGGATATATTTTTTTTGAGGAACAATTTACTAGGATTAAATGGGATGAAAGGACTTTCAGCTAAAACATATCTTTTTCCTGAAATATATACATTAAATAAATAGAGAGGGGGACCCACAAAATATGTTGACTTGAAAGTTGAACTAGAAAGTAATATTATATAAATTATATAATAATATACACTATTGTATAGTCGTACGAGGTGGGTGGGTGGATGACACTAGCACATTAGTGATTTATTTTTGTGTTTTTGGCATTAGGAAATTGAATTTAAATTTAAGATTTTACGATATTACAAAAGTAAATAGTGTAAGAGAAATGAAAATTATAATATATTTGCGATTTGATCGTGTCGAAATCCGGCTAAGTGCTGGACGGCGGATTAGGACTTCAAATCACCCAAGAATTTATAACGTGGAAGTGCTCTGAAGTTCCCCTTAGCTGAAAAGAAAGGAGCAAACGTGAACTCAAAGGTTAAAAAGGGGAATGTGGGAGTTTGACCCTTTTTGGCACTCCGGCACTCAAGTCAAGGACTAGTTCGGGGTCGGGAATGCAAGAGAGTTATGTTTGAGCAGAAAAGCTTAGTCCAGAAAAGCTTACCTCCATCTCTGGGAGAGATGGCTTATATAGGTGATCACTGCGTGTGAGGACACCTCCCACTAAGTGTGGATCTTGGTCTGCTAAAGGTGGACTGAGATGGTGACCGGAACAGTGCTTTCTAGTGGAAGCGTTGTACCTCATCTGCAGTCGAGCCGTAACAGTGTCCTTGGGAGGCTGCATTTAATGCGCGTGATGGCGGATGGAATCCGCATTTAATGCTCACGTACGGAAGGTTGGGGATCGTTTCACCTTCCATCTCGGTCGAGAGTGGAGCCTGGGTCGCGCCCCGCCAACCGCGCGAGGTATAAAATTTGGCAGATTCCTCCAAGGGTGGTTGATGGCGAGCTCGGGCTCTGGATCGAAATACAGGAGCGTCCTTTTGTCCACATCAGCTGCCACGTGGCGTGTGCTGAGTGGGCCATGCGGGGACAGGACTTTAAGATAAGGCGTCAGAGGCGGCGGGGCCTCGACCTGGGGGTTCTTCTCGACTTGCAAATGATCGAGCTGGACTCGATCGAGCAAGATAAATCAGACCGATTGGGGTCGAAAGCTGAGAGCATAGGTGGGGGTGCCACGTGTGTGTTCGCATTACTGAGGCGGGCGGGAAACACGAAGTTTTTGGCCGCCTACTTGCAATGATTGCTTATTTTGAAAACTGGCGGTACGTTGCACTTTTTTTATGGCGCACTTAATGCGGCCGTTTCTGGGGTGGAACGTGTGCAGATCCCTAGCGAGTAACGGTTGCGGCAAGAGATCGTGGAGGGCCACGATTAAGGGAGAGGTCCTCTCAATACCTAACCGCCATCTATA
>JBBMKE010000010.1:11331773-11342420 GCA_037834125.1 Lippia alba | reverse complement strand
GTAATCACTGCGTGCGAGGAAACCTCCCAGTAAGTGTGGATCTTGGTCTACTAAAGGCGGAATGAGATTGCGACCGGAACAGTACTTTCTGAAGGAAAGTGTTGTACCTTCTCAGCAGTCACGCCGTAACAGTGTCCTTGGGAGGCCGCATTTAATGTGCGTGATGGCGGATGGAATCAACATTTAATGCTCACGTACGGAAGGTTGGGGATCGTTTCGACCGTCCATCTTGATCGAGAGTGGAGTCTGGGTCGCGACCGCCAACCGCACGATGTATAAAGTTTGACAGATTTCTCCAAGGGGTGGGTCGATGGCGAGCTCGGGCTTTGGGTCGAAATACATGAGCGTCCTTTTATCCACATCAGCTGCTACGTGGCGTGTGCTGAGTGGGCCATGCGGGAGCCCCAATTTCTCCCTTATCATCGTCCCTCCCCCCCCAAAGTCCATTGGTATATTTATGTTCCTGTGAATTTTGAGATAAGGCGTCGGAGGCGGCGGGGCCTCGACCTGGGGGTTCTTCTCGACTTGCGAACGTCCGAGCTGGACTCGATCGAGCGAGATAGATCCGACCGAATGGGGTCAAAAGCTGAGAGCATAGGTGGGGGTGCCACGTGTGTTGCATTGGTGAAGCGGGCGGGAAATACGAAGTTTTGCCCGCCTATTTGCAATGATTGCTTATTTTGAAAACTGGCGGTACGTTGCACGTTTCTTTATGGTGCATTTAGTGCGGCCATTTCTGGGGTGGAACGTGTGCAGATCCCTAGCAAGTAACGGTTGAGGCAAGAGATCGTGGAGGGCCACGATTAAAGGAGAGGTCCTCTCAATAACTAACCGACATCTATAAAAGGGGGACTTAGGCTGAATTCTTCTTTTTTCCCACTTGCTTGATAAGACTCCAAGGCATATAGAGAGAGAGAATCCTCAGAGCATTTTTGCATAATATCCCAGAAATTTCCAGAGGTACGCACTTGTTTCTCAAATCTTCTTCTTTTTCTCTCATCTTTTCTTCTTCATTTATGTTACACACAAATGGCCCGCACCAAGAGCACCCACCAATCGGAGTTTTATATGTACGAACTTCGAGACCAGAGAGAGTTTGCAGAGAGAACAACGGCGTCCGGGGCTCAGGCGCCGGAGGGGTTAGAAAGGAAGCCTCCGGGAGTGGACAGATTGAGTCGCAGCAGAATCCCGGGCTTGAGGCATTCGTGGATGAGATAGAGCGAATGTCCGTGGGGAGCGGATTTGGGTCAGAGGTTGAAGTCGCGCCTGCGAGGAAGAGAGGGGGCCAGAAGAAGAAAGGGGCCCAGAAGATGATAAAGTATTATCATGAGTTCAAGACTGATGTCAGCAAGTCGGAGAGAGATACGGCGGAGAACCGCTTGACCAGGTGGGGGAAGGCGAAGAATAAGTTCAACGTGATTATCCCCGAAACGACCCAAAACATGGGAGCCCTCCCGGCGGGGTGCATCGCCATATCCCTGCAGGCCATAGAATATGACTTCCGTCTGCCCTTGACGTCGTTCCAGGTTGAGCTCTTCAACGCTCTACAAATAAGCCCGGTGCAACTTCTTCCCAACGGGCACGCCATGGTGACATGGGAAGATTAAGATTGGTGATGATATAGTAGATCTTTCCAAGCCAAACACGTTTCCACAATCACACTTATTTCTCTTAATTTCTACTATCTATTTGCTTTCTTCTGGGTCTGACTCATTTCCCTTGTGCAGGCACTATCATGACGCTTGCGAGGAACAAAGCTGCTAAGCGCAAAGCCCAGCAAAGGGAGAAGGAATTGAAGAAGAAGTTTGCGGCAAGAGAGCAAGGGGAGGTGCTCTCGGCGGAGCAGGTCGCACTTCATGAAGGGCTGTTGGAGGCCCACACCCTCGCCCGCATGAAAGAATCTGCGCCTGGTATGCTATCTTGGGTTGATAGTTGATATCAAATTGGCCCAATTCCACCGCCCACTTAGCAATACGTCATGTAGCGTCTGGCTTGACCAGAACTGAGCGGAGCCCTTGGTCGGTGAGGACCACAATCGAATGGGCCTTGAAGTAATGCCTGAGCCAAAGTCCTCAAGTTTATGGTGATGATGGCGTTGCAGAAAGGGGACCTGGCCTCCCTTTCACTCCTGTAAGCCCTCGCTTGACAGGGGCGGTGCCGCTCCTCTTGGTCGTGAAGAATGTGTGATGACACTTCCTCATGAGGATCAACATAGTCCTCAGCCCGCAATTGATGCTGGCGCGGTTGGGGTCTGGGGGGCTACTGATTTCTGAGGTCGGTTGGACCGACCCAATTCCCCTTGTTTGCCCTCTTGTAGGCTTCGGGGTGGACCCTAGCCCCCAACCGATCGAAGACTGGGACGTTCCTTGGGAGTGGAGCGCCCCTATCCATTGCGCTTGTGGTGCCCGCGACGTGGCGAGCCCCACAGTCGTCCTCTCGTATGTTTCTATAAATTTGCTAGGGGCTCTTCTTCCCACTCTTGCCTTAGTCGAGCTGGACGTCCTCTCTGTTGGGCTCCATTGTCAGCGTAGCCCTCTTCTACTTGGGCTCCAAGATGGACTTGGTGCTGTCCCCCAAAGGCTGGTGCCAAGAGTATGGCTTGTGTTTGGGGGTAATGGTCTTGAAGGAACTGGGGAGGGTATCCCCAGGTATTGCCCTGCAAGGGATGCTGTGGGACAGCATAGACCACGGTCGACGTCGACCCGTGGGCCGCTGGGAACGCGACATTCTGAGGGGTTATGGCCAGCGGACTTCCCTTTGGTAGGGCCGTCATGTTAGGCTCCCTGTTTTCTCTTGCTGCCGCAAGAGCCTCCGCACGGCACTGTTCCTCGTAGGCGGTAAGGTCCGCCTCTGAAAGTACACAGGCACGCCGTTGGCGGCAGGTGCACCGAGAGCTGGGGCGTTGAGGTTGCCCGTTGGGGCACTCATGTTGGGAAAGATTTCCTAACCGTTCTCGTCATAAGCCCTTCTCCCGTATCTGGTGCGCGCTATGGTTAATGGAACAGAAAAGGGAGTGAGAGTGAAGGTTTCTAAGCAGATGACTTTTGTTCAGAGTATTTCCACAGACGACGCCAAGATGATCGTGTCAAAATCCGACTGTGCGCTGGACTGCAGATTAAGACTCCGAATTCACCCAAGAATTTGTAATGTGGAGGTGCTCTGAAATTTCCCTTAGCTGAAAAGGAAGGAGCAAACGTGAACTCAAAGGCCAAAAAGGGAAATGTGGGAGTTGGACCCCTTTTGGCACTCCGACGCTCAAGTCAGGGACTAGTTTTGGGTCGGGAATGCAAGAGAGAGTAAGGGAGTTATGTTTGTGCAGAAAAGCTTAGTCCAGAAAAGCTTACCTCCATCTCTGGGAGAGATGACTTATATAGGTGATCACTGCGTGCGAGTACACCTCCCAGTAAGTGTGGATCTTGGTTTGCTAAAGACGGGCTGAGATGGCGATCGGAACAGTGTTTTCTGACGGAAAGCGTTGTACCTTCTCTGCAGCCGTGCCGTAACAGTGTCCTTGGGAGGCCGCATTTAATGCGCGTGATGGCGGATGGAATCCGCATTTAATGCTCACGTACGGAAGGTTGGGGATCGTTTCGACCTTCGATCTCGGTCGAGAGTGGAGCCTGGGTCGCGACCGCCAACCGCGCGATGTATAAAGTTTGGCAGATTCCTCCAAGGGGTCAATCGATGGCGAGCTCGGGCTCTGGGTCGAAATACAGGAGCGTCCTTTTGTCCACATCAGCTGCCACGTGGTGTGTGCTGAGTGGACCATGCTGGGGCCCCAATTTCTCCCTTATCACGATTATTATTATTATTTCTCTATAGCTTATTTATATAATTATATGGGTCAAGTTAGTTGGAACGTAAAACTCTTCCTATCAATAATAATTGTATAGGTGTATATTCATAAATCGAATATAAAATTTTTGGTTAAATTGGTATAGCACAAAATTATTAAATTACATCACTTTTCAATTATACTGCAAAACAAATCGTTCGAAATTTTAAAATGTGCGAAAGTATACTTCCTAATTAAGTATTCAAAATTTTAAAATGTCCGAATTCAAAAGGGAGATCAGAGAGTACAAACTCCCCGATCTATTCTAATACCATGTATAAATAAATGTCCTGTCTGACTCACTTCAAAAACACTAGTTAATAAAATAAAAATTATTAAATATTTATTAAACAGTATGTAGTTTAATTTTTTATTAATGTGAGAGGTGTGGACAATAAATAAAGGTACAAAAAAATTTTGAACATGGAGGGGTTTAACTGGAAATAAGTTTATTTGTGTGGTAAGTTTTGTAGATCCCGTTAAGTATTGGGGGACGCAACAATAATCGAATAGATATATTAGCAAAAAGGCCCCCCAAATAACAGGTACTTTGCATTTTCCCCCCATATGTTTTAGTATTGATCGTTCCCAATTATATCTACCCTCCAATACCCCAACAAAGAGAAAAACCAATTTCTGCAGTGAATCTTGCAATCGCGAAAAATGGCAGGCTCTCTGCAACGGGTTGCGAGCAATTCCGTGAAGGCTTATCGATTGGCATTGGCTCCGTCTTCGAGAGCATTCTCCACCAATGATTCGGTGGTGGAAATAAAATCCGGCGAGATCGGGATGGTCTCCGGTATTCCCCAGGAGCATCTCAGCCGTAAGGTATAACTGTTATGTTTACCGTTCTGTTATTCTTAATTTATTGTGTTTGTTGATCTGAATTTGCAGAAATTTCGATTATGAACATGGATTTCAGTTCTTCGTTTTTATTGATTTTGTCCCCTTGGCTTCGTTGCCTTCTTGTTAAGTTTTTATAGAGATGTTTTGAGTTTGTTCTTATTTTGCTGGGTCAGATTAAGGTACAGTTTGGAACTGATATACTGCAATTAATTGTTTCTCTTTTCTGTTTCGGGCTTCGAATTTCACATATAAACATTTGTAAAGAAAAAAGGTGCTCCCTTTTTCTTGTTCTAGGTTGGATTGCCTCGCTCGATGAAAATAATTTGGATTATAATTGGAATTATTCTCTCAACTTATCTTGGTTTTGGGTTAGGTCTTGATCTTATCTCCAGCTCGAGCTGCTAGTCAGCAAGGATCCGGAAAGGTTGGGAGGTGGAAAATTAATTTCATGTCCACACAAAAGTATGTTTTTTTCTTCTCTTGCTTGGTGCATTTCATTTAGCTATGCATATTTTTTCTTCATGCCGTTGTTTCGATAATGTGAAGTTCACATTCAATTGCTCAGTTACGCTTGCACTTTCTTTTGTTATTCTTAAAATGGAGCAGGTGTGATATTTGAACCGTGTAGTGCTCAACCTCCGTTCTAGAAAATATGAATGTTTTTAGTACTCTGAGCTATAACAGATGAAAGAAAATGGATTATTCTTCTGCTTCTTTTTTGCCAAGCATTGTAGTTGTCAATTTGTTGCATGATCACTGTTTACTGTGTTACCATATGCAGATGGGAAAATCCATTGATGGGATGGACATCCACCGGAGACCCTTATGCAAATGTTGGTGATGCTGGATTAACTTTTGACAGTCAAGAAGCTGCAATAGCATTTGCCGAAAAGCATGGCTGGGAATACAGGGTAGGTATTTGCATTTGTACTCCTTGCCAACACAATTGTCTAAAGCGATGTACAACGCTTATGTAGACATAACGGAAGCTAATAGGTTTTCAACACATTTCTTCTGGAGTTGCAGTCATCTGTGTGTGTGTGTGTTTGTGTCGAATGGGAGGTAATCCATCACTTTTTTGTCTCACTACTTTGGACAATTAGGACATTGTTATTCAGAAGAAAATGGGAGATGGTAACTAGCAGTATTTATTTGGTTTCAGTGTTTTGCTTGAGAATGTGCCACATTATTCACGAGTAGTATTTCTTGCTGTTTTAATAATTCAGTTGAATAGGTCATATCTGAGTGTTGTGATTAATCTAGATGATGATATACCCTGCCTCACGTCGTTTATACGTTCTGATGCTTATCATCCTGTCATTTGATTGACAACATTTACCTTGTGTCTGCTTCTTTCCGTTTTCTTAATTAGTATTTATTCTTGCACCTTCATTGAGGCACTGTCAGTATTGAATATATATATTTGTGCCAGTCGTCTGGCTCTTATTAAGAACGAAATTTTCTTATGCTTTTGCATTGTTTCTTAATTGCAGGTTAAGAAGCGCCAGACTCCATTACTAAAGGTTTGCTATTCTTTTTGAACCAGTCTTATGGCTTCTAGCATTAGCGTAACTCTCTTAGTTATAGTTGGCCTTCAATTCTTGTGATCGTTATGGTTGCAGTTTTAAGTCAATCTCATGTAGAGGAAATGAGCTATTGCTTCATCTACTTCATTTGAGACAGAAACAGATATTCATGATATATGTTTTTAGGTTTTGACAAATTCTTGGATGCATAATGATTGTATACTGCTTTTAATGGAGGTTATTTGAACCTAAAATGAAAATTCGAATTCGTCTCATTTTGCTTCTGCTCATTCGGCTTGCAGGCAAAGTCATATGCCGACAACTTCAAATGGAAGGGTCCTCCTAAGGAAGCAGGGAACTAATTCAAAGTTTTGATGGTTTCCCTTTTCTGACTTCTCCCTATGGTTTCACTGCAAAAAATAGTTCCGTAATTCATGCTGCATGCTGATTCCAGCTATCATGGAGTTTCCTCTACTGGGCACAACTCTTTCAATTGAGCTCCTTGAATCAATAAATCAGATAAAACCTTGTATCTTTTTGTTCATTTTCATTCCAGATGGGTTCACCATTTGTATTTTCTTCTTATACACGAAGACAAGTGTATTTTATCAGATCGATTTTCTGCTCAGAGAAACAATGATTTGAATCTTTGCTGTTTGCTACCATCACACTTACTACTTGGATAATAATCGACTGAACATTTCATAATTCAACGAAAGATCCAACAGTGATTTGAATCTTTTGCTGTTTGCTACCATCACACTTACTACTAAGGTTAAAATCGAACTAACATTTCATAATTCAACAAACGAACTGAGTAACCCGATCTCTAGCAGTATTACTTCAACTTTGATACGATAATTTTGGACATCACTATAAGTAATTCAAATAAATATCGAATAAACCATGCTATCAGATGATTGCAGGTATTAGTCCAGTAACTATCTAAAGGAAAATCGCGCACAAGAACTTGAAGTGAAATTTAATTCTATTCAAAAGTACAGCATCTCATCGAAGGATCCAACGTATTTCTACCCTTCTCTCATGTTGTACAAGTAGAGTTGTTTTGGTTTTAGAGAGAGTGCTTTTGCCCTCGGAAATACGAGGGACAAGATCTAATTGAGCTGAGATCCCCTACGAGCCCCTTCCTGTTCAATTCATTGTTGTTGTCATGCTAAAGCACGGTGCAGTCGAATACCACTCCTATCTGGTAAAAGCTTCTTCATGTAATACTTGGATCTACGGGATATATTTATCTTTTTCCTCCTCGCCTCTGGTATCAACTCAATTGAACATTGTGAGAACCCACGCCGCACAAACCTGTCCAAACGCAAATATATCAAACAGACGCCCCCACTTTTGACACAAATAAGACGGGAATTACTAGGATCAGAATGGCATACCAATCAGCTGTTCGAGTTGTTAGTAGGAAAAGCATTTTCAGCCCAAGGGAAGATGCCTTCTTCTCAATATAATCTGAACATATTCAACAGACAAGTTACCATCCATGCTTTGAACAACATGGTAAAACTCAAAACAGGACTAGGAACCATTCACTATGTCGACGTATGGCTCTCTGGAAAGCAATAAGCAAAGTTAAATTTTTTCTAATAATCCTTCTGAAAGGAAGATGCCCATTCTCAAGAGATCCAAAAAAGAAAAAAAAAAAATAGAAAGAAAAGAAAGATCTGTTGTCGTTATACCAAGTAATTTATCTCCTTGGCCTTGGCCACGGCATTCGGGAGAGACAGCGATGGCAGCTACTTCTCCACACTTATCTTCATGAAAAGGGAAAAGAGCTGCACAGGCAATGATTTGACCTTCTCTTTCAACAACTATGAAAGACTCCAATGCTTTAACTAGCTGCACCCCACGAAATGATGATTAAACTTGCAAAATATAGTACATCTGAAAATAACATGCAAGTCACATTTACAAACCTCTTCTTGAGTTCTCTTTATCAGATTGCCAGATTCCTCTAAAGGTAGTAAAAGCTGTTCAATTCCCTCGAGATCTGTTGCACTAGCCATACGAATCCCTTCGTAAAGATCACTGAGGAAAAGTATTTAGAAGAAAAAAATCAATTAAAAGACTGGAAAATCTCCCTAATTTTAATTGATCCTTATCATCAATAAAACAGACCTAGCAACCATTGTACCGACTCCATCTCTCTGAAACAATTCCTTGAGTAAAACTCCAGCAATAGTCCCATCCAATAAGTGAACCCTCTGAACACCACCCTGATAACACACGAAGCTTGCAATATGATTCCAGTGAACAGTGAAAAGAAATATTAAGACTAAAATAAGCACCAAATTGAGGATACTTACTCTGCAAACAAAAGCTGCAGCAGCTAATTCAGAAAGGTGACCGTTTAACCGACTCAGGCTTTCTTGACCCCCAATCGCAAAACCTTGTTCACTGGTCCAAAGTCCATTCCCGTTGTCAAAGCCAACACCATTCTGAAATTTGGGTGCCCGACTAAAGGATTTTCCATTCGTAAAAGGTACTATACCATCCGAATCATCATACAATTCACCAGCAAGATCTTCTTGAGCAACAGCTTTGACATAATTTGCAGCAGTTTCACTTTGTTTGGCTCGTTTACGAATCAACATGTCTGCTTCTTGGAGAGTTAAGAAACTAATAAGCCTTCCAGATTCATCTAGAATTGGTCCATCTATTACGCAAATGAGTTTCTTGGCTTCAAGAGCTATTGCACATGCTGTAGCAACTTCATAAGTGCTGCAATTTAGAGAGCAGAAGAGCTGGTTCATAGGGCTTAAGTGATATGGCTTTTCTACGAAAAACATACCTTTTGGGTTCTTACCATAGTTAAGTAGAATCAGAAGCATGCAACAAAACTTGCACCACAAAAAAGAAGTATGCAACAAAACATTCTGCCCACACATATTTACATCTATCACACATAGGGGTTTCACAGAATATGATATTTGTAGAATAGTATTACATTGAACAAGAAAATATGAATAAATTTCAGAAGTACATAAAAAACTCATGTATTAAGATGAATCAAAAGACAAGTGAGAAGGATTCACAATTTTGTTAAGAGATTTATCCAAGTCGGAAACAGAACTCTCTCATTGGATCTGGAGATAAGACTTCCAGAAATTCATAAATCAACCTACAAACATATCAAGCAAAATGCAACCAAAATACCTATCAAAGCCATATAGCATACTTGCAATTTAATACTTCTCCAGAACTTGAATAGGCAAGATTGTTTAAGAGCACAATGCATTTTTGATCCAGCCTCTCACGAATGCGAGTAACATCAATTTTCTTAACTTCACCGGTTGATGCAAAATCAATTCCCTCCACAACTCCTCTTCTCTGACAGGAAGATATGATATATCATCATAAAAACAATAGGTAACGAAAAAATAAAAACAAGAATAAAATCAACTACTGATTAGAAAAACAAATTTAAAAAGATACGTAACGGATACTACATTACATTAAGTAGCTGACAATCCATTACAGAGACAAAGAAATCTCACCTTAGCAGCCACAAAATTACCAGTTGCAACACTGACACCATCATACAAACGATCATTGTCTCCATGTCGGCGAATACCACTTAAGGACGGTCCAGGTGAGAGTTTTGCCTCAATCATGGTACCAATTTGCCCTACTGCATCCATTGCAGCAGTAAGAGAATCGGAATCCGTGACTCTGTAGCTACCTACATACTTTGGCTCACATCCTGAGACACAAAACAAAGACATATTTGTTGAGAGGATTGCTACAAGGAAAGATAAACGCTCATTATCAGCAAGAACCAGGTCCAAAATTCACACCCCAAAAACCCTTTAATGTGTAAATGTAAATTAAGCACCAAACTTCACAAAACAGACACGAAACACGTATCTGCACAAAGGAACACAAACATGCAGTGAATTTGGCTTGCCTCTTTCAGCCAGAAGCCTGTCAATTTGCACATGGGTCCCCGGAACAAGAACAAATTTGACCCCTAGCCCATGGAGTAGAGAGATATCCTGCACAAATGCTCCCTCAATTAGGTTAAACACATCCAATTTGACTAATCATGTGTAATCAAGTATATACTTCATACATTAGCAGTTCAGAAACACAAAACACAAAAAAAGAAACAAAAGGAGAGAACATGCCATGAGAATAGGATCCAGACAAGGACTATCAACAATCTCAGAAGATATCAAGACGACGAAAGTGCTGCCTCCATGAGCCAGAAAATAAGGCCACGCCTCGCGAAAGAACCCCACGAACAAATCCTCCCTGACAACACTGGCTTCAAGCTCCGCGCTCTCTGATTCTCCCAATACATTGATTTGTCTTCCGCAGCCATTTTTTACCAAAGATGAAATTTTTACCGATGGGATTCCACCAAAAGTGATGTTCGGATTAAAACTTGAGCTGGGGGAGAAAAGTGATCGGTGG
>JBBMKE010000010.1:11273032-11287119 GCA_037834125.1 Lippia alba | reverse complement strand
AAGGTTTAATTTAATTCCTATCGAGGTAAAACCCAGTTGAATATTCCAAAATTTGACTTGGGGTTCCAAAGTCCGAATAAACAAAGAAACGTGGGATTCAAAACGACTGCAAAAACAAATCTTTAAACACAAGATTTCCAAATTCGTTTCACGTCAAAATTTCCATCCAATTTCTCGAAGAAAGAGTAAGAACTCGTCAAATTGCGACACACCATCGACATTTTTCAAACTTGTAAAATTGTAAAAGGAAAAAAAGGAAAAGGATTCGAATTTAGAATACATACATTGAGAAATTGAGCCCAGATTCCGCTTGAAGAGCGTAGCGGAGAAAGAATCAGAGAGGAAATCAAACAAACAGAGACAGAAAAAAAAAAGGGACGAAGAAAACTAGCTTTGCAGGATTTTTGGCTAATTAGTTGTTTTAGTGAGAGGGGGAGAGAGAAATATCAGGGAAATAAATATACACGCGGTGCGACGTAAGCAGGAAGTGTATTATCAGTATGGGCATATAATTAACGTGTTTGGGTTTAAGTGTAATTTTGATTTTAATATAGTCAGATGTGGTGGCGGGGAGGATTCACAGCTGGAAGCCGCCACGAAGAAGGCGGAGATGAGGTGGCGCGAAGGGAGTGCGGCGGCGCGGGCTCGGTGGAGCTGACACGTGCTGGTTTTCCATCAGAAAAAATGTTTTATATGGTGATGCAGCAGTTTCGGGATTCTCGCTTGTGCAGGGGTAGACTTGTCCATAGAAGGGTTTCTTTGGCCCTGGAAAATAGGGTTCTGGAGTGTTTGCCGTCACGATGTTGTCAATCGATTTTGACATTTTTACTGATTTTGCATTAATATTGAAGTGCGACGATCGCATTAATGATAAACGGTGATATGTAAATTGAAGAATTTGAATTTTTTATTTTTTGGTGGTAAATCCTTCAAGATAATTTTCATTCAACTCGGTTCTTATTTCTATATCTGAATATCAGTTGTAATATCATACTTCATTCTAAACCGTTACCTTCACGGCAATGTTGATCAGCCTAATATTCCATGGCTTTCTGATGAGATTGTGGCAATCCACCACAATATTTCTAACGAGTGATTAGTAGGCATATCATTCATCATAAAAAGAAAAATCAAATAGTACATTTCGACCTCGACTTTAGGAAATCTGTCAAGCGATCCTAAGTCTTCTTATAGACCCTCGAGCTCCTCTAGAAAGAGCAGAATTTGAATGATAAACTTGTTTCATCTTTAAGCTCAAACTCAAGTTTACCCAATTACAATCACATATCTAGAGGGTAGGACCCCATCATTATAGTTTGTATTTTAATTATTATTTTATCTTTTAATGTACAATTGGGGACTTTGTAAATTTCAAAATATTTCATAATTAATTCGAGACTTGCAAAATGTAATTTGCATTTTGCAGCCTGGAACCTTTTCAATTAAATGCACACTTTCCACCATCTAATAATTAAAATTGGAAGTTATCAGACCGCTACAAACATATTAAGATTGTAATATTGATTTGAAGAAGTAAAATAACAACAAATATTTAATAATGTTTATAGAAAAATACATGTTCTTCAACAAAATAAGATAGGGTCTTCATGCTAATATCAAGATTCAAGGATTATTCTGCTCCTATTCAGATTTCAGAGTTGAATTTGTCATTTGCACTTTTTAGAGGTAGTAAGGGGATATTATAACAGTTTTCGGGGTGCAAAATGCAAACCACCTATCTTATAAGATACTTGCCTTTTCTCTTGTCTGTTTTTTATGAATAAATAATTGAAGTCTGAAGAAGTTACAAGATACTTCTTTTTTGCACAAGTTTGAATCCCCACATCTTGACCTGTCACTGGGCCAGCCGCCATTATTCATCCTTCATGCCTATCTTCATATCCAACTAAGATAACTCATTTCAATAGTCCATATCCATATCAGCGTTTGCGCAAATCCTGCTTGAATTTTCATCCCATGTGAAACCAAACCAACTTCCCTGTTGAAATATTCAGACGCTCATATCCATATGATTGCGCGATTTCAAGCGGATCATCACCAACTCGATTCCGTAATTTGTACGTGCACACAACCTTCTTCGTCGTCGTCATCGCTCTCCTCTTTCCACGGTTGCGTATCTTTGCTTCTCTGTAGTGAAGTAGATTGACATCTGGGGGGTTAATTGTAATTTGTAAATAGTTGGTTCTGTGAAAACTTTTGTAGTTTTATGGATTTGGAGCTGCTGGGAAGAGGTTTGTCGTATGCGAAGAAGAGGAAGAAGTGGGTTCTAATTTTGGGAGCATTGGGTTATGCTGGATACAGGATTTGCAGATTGCCTGCAGTAGTGAAGAAGAGGCAGAGATTGTTGAAGCTCTTTACTGCAATGTTTTCCGTAGCTGAAATGATGTCGGATTCGGCCGATGCAGCTGGGATCCTTTCCAAAGATCTGAAAGAGTTTCTGGGCTCAGATTCCGATCAAGTTCCACAGAGTTTGAAGCAAATTTCTAAAATTGTCGACTCCAATGAATTCTCCACTTCACTGACGAGGATAACTACAGCCTTGTCTGTGGGAATTCTGGGTTGTTATCAACATGAGTTGATGAGAAGCGGTAAAGATTCCAACAAGGGCCCTGGTTTTCTCGACAGGGTTATGGATAAGTTGTTTTCCGAAGCAGGCTCTGGTTTTGCTTCCGTAGCGGTTGGCAGTTTCGCAAGAAATATGGTAATGGCGTTATGGTCGGGATTGCAACAGGATCCCGGAATCAGTTTGGATAATCCGAATGCAAAAACGAACCAGTATGTTCGACCCTGGTGGGTCGATATTATCTGTGATGATAAATGCAAAGAGCTAATATCGGATTGCACACAGTTGTTTGTGAACACAGCTGTGACAGTCTATCTGGACAAAACAATGAACATCAACATGTTCGATGAAATCTTCTCTGGATTGACAAATCCAAAGCACGAAGCTAAAGTGAGAGACATGTTAGTGACGGTATCGAATGGGGCTGCAGAAACTTGCATCAGGACATCTTACAATCTCTGGTCTGCAAATTCTGTCTCAAAGTTGAGTTCATCTTACTCCAAGATCTATTTTGAAGATGGGTTCAATGGAGACGAAAAACCCATCATCAGGGCGAAGTTAATTCCGACCACATCACGAGTGAAGAGATTTTCAGACAAGAATCACGACAGTGGGTGGGTTAGAAAGATGTCTTCGACTTTGGCTGTTCCTAATAACAGGAAATTAGTTCTGGATGTCACTGGAGTGGCGACATTTGAAGCGGTCAGATCTTTTCTGGAATTTGTTCTTGACAAAACCTCAGAGTCTATGAAGAGAAGTGTTGATGTTGTTCATCATGAAGTGGTTGATAAGGGAGTCGAAGCAATCAAAAGTGTGAGTGGGAAGTCTTCTGCTGTTGGTTCTCTGTGTGTTGCTCTGTGTCTGAATGTACTGAATAGTCCCTGGAATTTTGGCGACATATTAGTCTTCAGGGAACAACGTTATGATTCTTTCTAGAGCATAATGGAAAGTCGGGAATATGGCTTCATAAATGTAAAAATCCAATTCTCGTGGAGTTTGAGGCCGTAAAAATCCATGTATCAGTATGGAATTAATGTAAATACACACTGAAATGTTTGTACTTGACCAGCATTACACTGGAAACTAACTATATATCATGAGGGGTTTCCTGTTGCATCATTCTCTTTTGCTGCTGCTGCTTCTTCTTGAAGCTTCTTTCTCCAGTAGTCATCGAGAGGAGGCCCGAATATGGCTTTTCCAGATACAACTCCTATGCTGCAAAATTTTGAACAATGAAATAAATAAAAGTTAATTTTCCTGAGATGATTTGATCAACATCATTGAATCTGCAACACCTCGCAGTTAAACTGCTAAAGTAACGTTTCATAACAGCTAAACTGTTCAATTCCATATAGGGGCAGTATTCACACTTGAGGATTATGCATGTCTATATAATTATATTAGACTTCCCATATAACTTTTACACTATCTTGCTTCATATTTCTTCAATTAGCAAACACCACATTCATAAACATGTTCAAACATTTGCAACACCTTATAATGGCCTTATTTCTTAAAAGAGTTAAAGGCGAGAAAAGAACAGAACGATACTCGCTCAACCAATGTTTGAACTCAAACCGAGTAACTCTTGTTCAGACATCGGATGCTGGTGAGTCAGATCACAAGCTTTCATTTTTTGAGATCATACTATATTGTTTATTTATTCGTTAAGCGTGTGACATTTCGAGAAAAAACTCATCAGCTTAAGGCTCACAGAACCTATGCACAGAATGCTCATCTACGATGGGAAACAGGCAAACAGCACACTATGTAAGCATGATTTGATGAACCTGGCAACAATTCTAATATACAGCTGATCTATAACACAAAAATAACTCATCCGAATTTATAATTGGTGGTCAATACTCCATTAATACAGCATTAGCAAAATTTAAACGTCCATACGGAAACCCTAGACCGCAATTTCGGTTTCCACAGTACATTTATGCACTTAATATATGAGGCATAAACTTCTAAACTAAAAAAAAAAAAAAAAACCACAACCAAATGAGATCACCCCCTCAATAAAATTATGGCAATAACTAATTAGATAATCTAAGTATCTCATTAAACAGTAAAAGCTCGGAAAGTGGCGGAAACTTTCAGGAGATATTGAGAGCGAAATTACTAAAAAAAATTAACCTACGAAAGGGGAAAAAGCTTACACGACAGCTCCAATGACCAGAGGCAGCGAGAGAAATCTTCTTCTGAACATTTGCGAAGCTTTCGATCAATATCTTTACCAAGAAAAAGAGATCCAGATGAATTTGATCGTCTTCTGATGAAGCTTCAGCGCTCATCAAAATTTCATCTCTTTCTTTGCCGTTGGGCTGTGTATGCTTATGTGCAAGGCTTACAAAGTGACCCAGTTTGAATAAATGGGGCCCGACTTATCAAGAAGTTCAGAATAGGGCTGTCAACGGGCCGGATCAGAGAATTCCGAATCCAAATCCGAATCCTATTATTCATTTTGAATACATGCATAATCGGATCGAATTATATTCGATTAAAGATCCGACCCGATTAGCAATATAATTTAATTTTTTTATTTAACAAATTTAATATAAAAAATAAATTTAATAAACCCTAATAATAATTATTTAATGGATTATTTGATAGTTTTATTTATATTTGTTTAAAATAAGTTAATTTAAACTTATTAATAAAAAAATACTTATAGAGTAAATAATTCAAATTTTATGGTTGTTTAAAGTGATAATTATGTGAAAATTATAATTTTAGTCATCTTACTTAATATTATGTATTAGTAAATAAGTTATTTTAATTAAATATTATATATATAATCGGATTTCGATTCATTAATTCCATATCTGCTCCATTTATTTTGAATAATGAATATTTATAATCGGATATGATTCATTTGACATTTTTATCGGATGAATATGCTAAAATTGCTATATATATATATATATGCTAAAATTCGGATCGAATTCAGATTAAAATCCGATCCATTGACAGCCCTAGTTCAAATATCACAAGTGCCCAGCAAAAATAGAATATGGGCTTGGGCCCATTTAGAAAGCCCAATAATCTAATTTCACCCGAATTTTGATCTTTGTTCTTTTTGCCACTTTGGAATGTGTACCATTTGGGCGTGCTAGAAACGAGTAGACTTGTAGAAATACTAAAGATTCCTTAAAGTGGGCATTAACAAAATCAAAGTGCTTGTTAGTGATTCTTTTTCAAGCCTAATTACTGATTCTTTTTCAAGCCTTCCCACCCAAGTACAAGTTTGACATGACAAAATGGCATTGACCAAAGTCACATTGGCATACACTATTGGGTGTGAAACACTGATTTTTCCATTAGATTGGATAATTGCTATGTTATAAAGAAGGATTAAAAATTGCTTGGTAAAAAAAATGATAGAGATTGATTTAAAAGTAGTTATCAATCTTACTAACAGGCTGATACAGTCTTTCATTTTTCGAATTTTATTATTGATGTATATCGTATACTTTTCGATTAGTCTTGATAATGTCGTTTTCAACGATCTCTTCGAGATAACGATTCTTGAGATGAGTCATGAACCGTGTTGAACAATTATATAACCTTCTTTTTCTTTCTATAATGATTAATTTTAATTATCTAATAGGACAAAGAATGTAACTAGAAGCTGTCTCCTTCGCACAAGAAGAGTAAATTTCTCATACGAGGATATGTGCAAGTTGGTACCTTCTCGAAACGCGGTCCTGATGAATAATTACTTGCTTTTGTTTTCTTTAATTTGGCCAAACAACAACAAAAAAAAAAGTTAAACAAAAAAATAAAAAGAAAAGAATTATCATGGGAATGGCAATACATAAAACATGGATTCCTTAACAACGAAACAGACCTGTATGATGCAACAAATCATTGTGCAGAAAGTCGTAGGCGATGGGCCACAATCATCCTCATCTAGCACTACCAAACAAGTCTAAAACGACACATCAAAATATGGTACGTTTTTGACCCGTTTCAACTCCATTACAACACAATATATATTTCTTTATTTATTTTCCTAATTATTTTATGTTTGGGAAAATTCCTTTTACTTACCAACACTAATAGAATTTTAAATTCCAATTAATTAAGCTTCATATATAGTAGTAGTACATTTTTAAAATAATTGACCTGAATCTGGTGGTCTGCTGTTTGTCTTCAGGGAATCTGGGACACTGAGTAAGACTTTATCTTTAGTCATGTGTCTTGGAAAACTTTAATTTTTTTTATTTTAGAATGCTGAGTGTTTGATAATTACAAGTTCTTGATATGTTGACTGTGTCACAAGTTCATACTGCTTTTATTAACTTAATAATTGGCATGTTCCTACGCATTACCTAGTGTGTATTATTTACAAGGATGTATTTTAATTCCCGACATATATAGCTTAATTTATTCAACTTAATTGGAAATTCCAAGGGACAAAGGGGGTGTTTAGGTGAACTTGCAAGCTGTGCAAGTTCTTTGAAGTTATAAGATCTTTAGGAGTTCGTAAGTTGGCTGAAATCTTATAAGTAGGTATTTACAAAATAAAAGAGCATTGATGGCAGATCCTCAGCCTATTAGACGGGAGTGCTATCTCTAAACTCACCTTGTGTCAAATATTGTGTTCGACAATGTTCGTATCCATGTATCATAAGTGTTGCGTATACTCGGGGCCCTTCTAAAAATATGAGGCTGTTGATGTGGCCGCAAAAGCAGAAATCCGAAGATATATATGTAATTATGTATAGGTCTCCAAGGCCAACAATGCAACAGTCATAACTACGTCTATATATCACCATAAATAACAACTATAATAATTATCATAAAGCCTCAACCGTCAACCACCTTCAGCATCTCTGTCAAATTTTTCATTATATTTTCCTTTTTAATTCATTTATTTCAAAGCAAGATCATCATTACTGTTCTCAAACGATATATTTGCAGAATATTCATTCCTGATAGATATAAAAATATATATTAATATTGAGTTCTTGAATTGTCTATATTTATTCATAATCACACTCAACGGAAAGAAAGGAATTTAAAGACATGATAATAATAATAATATTAGGGTGTTGTCATCATGGGTTTCTAGTACAGCAACCAAGTAATGAACAAACATGCTACAATCTTTTACAACATAGATTAATAATATTACAAACATAATTCAATATTCTTTTTAAACCCAAGAAGAAAAAAAAAACGATATTATATATTATCCATCATCACTCTCTACGGCTTATTATGTTGCTGAGTATAGATATAATCGATATGAGCTACGAGAGTTCTTCGCATCAAGCACTCATCTTCACTAACGCCATGGCAGCTTTCTTCCATTTTTGTTCCCTCTGTCTTAACCTATCAACACAAATAAATTCTCAACATTAATAAGATTCAAACACGGTCTTAGTGGGAATTAATTCATGAATTATACACCAAACTTTTTTGAGAAAATTAGAAATAAAAAGCTTACCTCATTTCGGGCCTCGGCCTTATCGTTAAGAGTCGGGCCGGGACGAGTGGCGGAGCAGAGGGAGAAGAGGAGGAGCGCTACGACGAAAAAAGTTGTGGCTTTAGACATTTTCACTTAGTGGTATGTTTTGTTTTCTTGAGATTGAGGTGAAGAGCTGAGGTATGGAGATGGTGGTATTTATATAGAGATGATGATAAGGCCTCAACCGTGTGAACTCAAACGAGTAAAACGGAGACTTTAATTTAATGCACAGGAAATTATTTAATTAATTTCAATATTTTAAAAAATAAAGCTTGAAGAATTTATGGAAAGAAAATGATATAGGAAAGAAGAACGGGGTGTTTTAATGGTGACCAGTGACCACGGGAACAACTTAATTAGCAGAAAGGTTGAATAGTGAATACCATACGAATTAATATTTAATACTATTGTAATAGATATACTCGAATAATTAATTTTGGCTACTTTTTTGTGCATTAAATATAAAGGGGATTTGCTGACTAAAAGAAAAGGCAGAGATGGGGTCGTCTTTGGAAAATAACCAGCGTTGACAAATTAAAAAGAAAAAAAAACTATTTCATTTTCATCTTTTTGAAAAGGAAGAAATTTAAAAAAGTGGCCCCTGAAACAGAAAATATCGTTTTATCTTTTAACATATGTGCTTTTAAAAAAAATAATATTTGGGGTCTAATTCGATCAAATCGATATAATAAAGAGTGGATATTTTATATTTGTGATGTGGTTGGTGGAAAATTTAGGGTAAATAACAAATTAAATGACAGTATAATAAACTTATTCTTTTAATTGGTTGAGTTTGATCGAGTCGAATTTAGTGTACAATTTTTAATTTTTTTTTAAATTATATTTGTGCTGCCCCACCAGAAATTTGGTTTGCATTCACTTTATATGAATGGTGTTTGAGCACACAGCATTAATTAATTCTTGTTCAAAATTTCTCACTTTTGAGTGTGGGATGGGGGCACCTTATATATGCATGGGAGAGTACAGGGAGATGATTTCTGGAAGAACCTGGAAATTAATGATTAATCTTTAACAGATTTGTGGAATTTTGTATGATCATATGGGTTGTTAAGAAGCAAGTTGAAGGGAATGATGCGGTTTAATTTGAAGGATTTATGGGGTGGTGTTGACATTTTTGTTTATTTCATTTCATTACTTAATAATTGGATAAAATCATAAAAGGAATGTTCAATGGTCAAATGTTCTCCTTAAAGATAAAGCAACTTGTTCTCTTAGCTTGGGTTTCCCTACTTTGATGAAATGGACACAAATGAGTATGGTTAACTTTTCATATTGAGTGACCAAATTTAGGTGTTTTGCGTTGTATCAAATAGGAAATCATGGTGGGTAGCGATGGATTCGGATCTGCTCATGTCTAAAGAATTGAACTTGATAGATCTGCACGAACTAAAACTGGAATGGTCTCGCGGCAAATTCGGACAATTGGCATTAAAGAAAACAAGCAAATTCAGTAAAAAAAATTCTTAAAAAATAAATTTTAGATAACATTCTATCTTTCAAGAAAAGAATCGATTCAAATCAAATTCAATAAAGAACTAGCACTAACCTAAACTCTTAATCTCTTAGTTTATTAATTTAAATTCTACAAGACATAATGAATATTATCAATCTCTCTATTAATCTCTTAAATTATTTACTTTGTTAACGCATTGAGAAAAGAAAAGAGAAGTTGATTTTCAGCAAAACATCGAAAAAGGAAAAGAGGGACAATTTCCCTTTATTATTTACTACTTAATTGATTTGTTTATTTTTTTAATCATGTTTTTTATATAAATGCAATCGGTGGTGATAATATAATTTAGTAATTTGATTTGTTACATTAAATAAAGGTCACAATTATTCTTGAGAACATGAGTCTTACAACTTAGTAATTCGATTCAATTAGTCAATTTTAATAAAAAATAATAATAACATTTCAATCCACATCTAAATTCTTGAAACTACACTTTTAATCTAGTAAATATATCTATAAATTAATGATTTTAACTGACCCAACCATAGAATACATGCATTTTAACCGTTTACATTACATCCCAATGATCCCATAGTGAATGAAATAGTAATTTATGGAATTTTTATCTTTAACTTTATGTCTTGGAAAAGAGCCCTCAATAATTGGAAAGTGGAAATAGGAGTGTGAAATGTTTTGTTGCTTGAGAGCATATTATATATTTATATTCTTACCATTGTAGAATTAGTGAGTGATTAACCTCTTTTTAAAATCCAATAAAACTATAATCCTGATTAAAGTATACACCAGAAAACTGTGGGCGCCTAATCTCTTTTGTTTGTAGCATTATAAGAGAAAGTGGGTACGTAAGAATTAAGATCATGTGATTCGTTGAGTCGTTTTCTGTTTGTTCCATATATATGTTGGGTCTCATTATTTGGTTAGGTAAATGTTCATCATCGTAATTTAACTATTCCCCTTTCCAGAAACATTAATTAAAGTCATTATTTATAATTAATCCATCCAATCAAATACCACCAAGTTCCGCCTTATGCTACCAAATTGAAAAATTCCATTTCTAACATGTGTTCCTTGTTTATTTTATTAACCATGCACCTTTATAAATAAAAAAATTGCTCAATTTTTCTTTCTTTTGTAAATATATAACACAGCTCGTGTTTTAGATTGGTCAAAACGTAATTAATTAATGTAGATGGTTATAATTAGTAGAACATGTTCGATTATAATCAAAGTTTAATATGTTATTACTTAAATAATCATGGCTTCTATAAAGATATTCAAATCTGAGAATCTAAAATATATATTTCAATTGATCTGTTATGCATCGTTATAATATTCTATCCTTCAAGGTCACAACTCACATGTCAAACAAATAGGCTAGTTACACACTAAACAACTTAATTTTATTCCAAAAACCAAGTTGGTGTATTTAAATGAATCAATATCCAAATATTGGTATATATCTGCATCGATACATCCAGCGGAGGAGCCGCAAATAAAATAGAGTTGGTGTTTGTAACCTTCGTAATTTCAAAATTATCATGACATATACGATATAGTTACACACATTGAAAACTTTACGCGAATCTAATAAATTCTAAAATAATCTTATATTTTGTTAAATGTAGTTGAATAAGATCGTAATTCCAAATCCGCTGCGGTTCACAATCAAGATCCCCTTCACAACAAAGATCTGTTTTCTGACTTTTCGTAAGATTAGTTATCTCTGTCGATTGAAAAGCAAAGCATGCAAAACACGTAGGCATTAAAATGACGATGACAAATCACAAATATGACAAAAATATATACATCTGATCTTCAGAAACATTTAAGAAGAGGAACCAAATGGCAAAATGCGTGCTACAAAGGTTACATACAATGAATTGGACCAATTGATTAGTCAGAATTAAGCCAAATTTAATAATCAATTCAAAGTTGCAAAGTCGACCAAAATCCAATACATAAGGTTAGTAAAAGATAGCCCGTATCGTTTATTAATAATACTTAGTTTTTATCGCAAAATGATGTAGTTTAGCGATTTAGTGTTATGTTAGTTTAACTAAATTTTTTGAGTTTGAGTTTTCTGAAACACAACTATCATTGATAGAGAGCTCTTTATCTACATTAAGTGGTTCGTCCGGTTTTGATCCATGGAAATGAGTTATAAAAAAACATTAATAATAAATAACACGAATTTTGGGAGGAATTAATTCGACACGTTATTTAATTTGGTCTTGAGGAGTCTGTAGTCAAAAAGCAATTGGATTTGTATAGAGTCAAAAGCGCTGATCATCCGTGTTCCTTTCGGCTTATTTATAAAAGTGCAAATATATTCCTTTGGACTCCACGCTTTCTCAACTTTAAGCAATCTCACTAGATTTGTTCTTTTGATTTGCGAACTGCGCTTTTCTCTATAGTTGACTTTGGCTCACTCATTTTCTCATATCCAATTTAATTATAGTAAATTTATATTCATTAATTCATGATATTAATTAATTAGAAGAGTATTATCCCAAAAGAATAAAAATGTTGGAGGTTAGTTTTATTTACTTTGTTTCTGGAATATGGTTTTTGAGCTGTATGGATCTGCATGTGAAACCGTATGTGTAGATCTCTATAATAAAGTTTAGGGTTTATGGATGAAACAACTGGGTTAGAAAGACTCGTCTCATATTAATTAAGTCTTTGCGTTACCCGAATTTGGATAAAAAACATGTGAAAGGAACATATGTGTAAGGAAAGAGTAACTAATAACTTCCCCACAAAGTTTGTTGGTCGATTTCATTGAACTACTTGTTTTCATTTTACTGATAAACATGATAATTGTTTTTGTTAGCTAGGCATCTCCTCATAAATTTGTGATATTCTTTCTCTCAAACTAATTATTTGTATATAATATATAAAACCTCTTTCCATACACCAGTGGTCATAAAATTTTGCTGAAAACTAAATGTTGTCCAAATTTGGTTATAATATTCAATTATTAAACAATCTACAAGTCATGAGAATAGTAGAGAGAGCTTACATTTGAGTACCCTCAGGTTTGACCTAATTACAATGTAGTATTTATTCTTTCGATGAGTACCATATAGTTCCTGAAATATTGTTTCCGTTAGAGGTCTCTAAACTCCGTTAGGGTTCCATTTGAGGTCCCCAAACGGTCTAATTTAAATTTATAGCTAGAAATTACAAATACATCCCTCATTGCTTTATTATGTTACAAAACGATCCCTATATTAAGTTGAAATTACATACTGATCCTTGAAAACCCTAAGAACGTTTAGGAACCTTAGTTTGAAATCATACCTCAGGGATTATAAGGTAATAATTAAAAGAATATGAATTACGATGTAATTAGACCAAAACTAATGATACTCTGATATAATTCACCCTAGTAGATATGAAATATTATCATTTCCAAATACATTATAAACTTATCATTATCAAGTAAGTTTTAAGTTCTGGTTCATCTATTCAAATACAAGATTATAAGCCTTGTGGACTGTGGTTAGCCAGTACAAGCTCTCAGGCATCCTTAACTAAATGTCCGGGTTTCGATCTTTGACATTGGATATGGAATAACTTTAAATACTTTAATCAGCTCACATTTTCTTGATGTATTTCCCGTCCCATGGAAGAATTTAACTTCCCGATTTCCCTCATCATGTTCTTATAACATTCCATTTCTTAATTTTCAAGGGACTATATATATATATATGTCTTTTAGTGATTTGTATTTGTCCTAAACAATAAAATCCCGATATTCTGAAAATATTTATGTCTGCATGTGGAAGAAGCACGTACGTCCAAGTAATTTAGAATTTGCAGCAGAACTCGCTTCAGATTATTTGACTTTGGTGATCCCTGTCATGATGCAGACCACTTCATATGCAATCATCTGGATAAGTGGAGTTGGAAAAACCAGGCCTGTTTTTGCCACAATTTTCCACATTCCAAGAAATTCTTTCCTGCCGTGGGAATACCCTTAACATTCTCCTCACAAACCACATTAATATTATAATGTATCATTTCTGACTTCCACACCATGTATGTCGGTATATAACCATAAATGTATAGAAAAAGAGAGGAACTTCTGTAAACTTCACAGGTAGGACCAGTTTTGGACTCTGGACATTGTAGTTTATATAGTGATATGTTTGGAAATAAGTCACCCAGGGGAGATAAGGATACTCATACTATAACTGTGTGAATTACGTAATTAAGGATAATTATAACATCTTTGTCAGTTATGGATGTAATTCCAATCTAATCTAATCAAATCTATATACTATAATATATAGGGAGGGTGTGTTTGACCCAATTGAGACAATTTTAACTGAATAGAATTTTGTGGTTTTTTTGAAAATTTTAATTAAAACTAAAAATTTTGATTGGTTGATAGATATTAAATTAATTTATTTATTTAACAAGGGATATACTTTAATTATTTAGCGAAATCACGTTAATCAACTTATTGATTTTATAAATTTAGGAAATATCCCATTAATAACTAACCACACAATCTTTAA
>JBBMKE010000010.1:11224311-11238170 GCA_037834125.1 Lippia alba | reverse complement strand
GGGGTTTCTCCAGTTGTTGTTCGAGGAGTGGTTCTGTATGCCCACAACACTCCGTCGAGCTCTTCTGCCCAAGCTCCCTTTCTTTCATCGAGCTTGGTCTTCAAGTTGTGTGCGATGGTAGGACTGGTGACCTCAGTATGCCCGTTTGCTTGAGGATGGCCGACTGAGGTGAATCGGAGGTGTATTCCCTTGCTTGCACAGTATTTCTTGAACTGTCGACTCCGTAACTGAGGTCCGTTGTCGCATATCACGACCCTGGGTATCCCGAATCGGCACATTATGTTTTTCCAGAGAAAGCGAGACACCCCTGGGGATCATCTCATTTGGGTGCTGATGGGTGAGATTTGAATGTTTTTGGCAGCTCGGACATCTTCTGGCGAAATGGACGACATCTTTGATCATGGTCGGCCAGTAATAGCCGGCCCGGGAGATCTTTTTTGCGAACACTCTTCCGCCTGCATGGTTTTCGCATGACCCCGCGTGTATCTCTTCGAGAACCTCTTTAGCTTGGGACGATCGTAAGCACCATTTAGCTGGTTCTCGGCAAGACATCTTGAAGAGCAACCTGTCAGGGTCGATGGTGTAGCTTGCGGACCGCGCCATCAATCGTCCTCTCTTGGTTTTACTTTTCGGCAGCCACCTGTCTCTTAAGTGGAGGATAATGTCATCCAGCCAGCACGGCTCGGCCGGGTCGATGCTAAACATATCTGCCTTTCCTGAGTCGATTGACCGAGTAGAATTTGTGAAGAAAGTGATCGACCTATCGCTTGTGCCCCTGAGGCCGTTCGCTACCTTCGACAATACGTCGGCTCTTTCGTTCTCCTGTCTGGGGACCTGTTCAATGCTGAAATGTTTGAATTTAGAAGACCAAATCCTTACCTGTTCGAGATATTTTTCCATGGTCTCGTCTCGAGCCTCGTACGTGCCCTCGAATTGGCTCGCTACTAGCTGAGAGTCGGTGAGCGCGACCAAATCCCCAACATCTTGCTCCTTTGCGATTCTCATCCTTGCGAGAAGGGCCTCGTACTCGGTCTCATTGTTGGTGGCGGGGTAGTTTAGGCAGATGGCAAAGTCGAGCTCATCTCCTTCAGCACTTCTGGGGCATACGCCCGCTCCTCCCCCAGATGAGGTTGACGGCTCGTCTACGGAGAGAGTACAACGGCCTTCGCTTTTAGTCTGCAGGGACGATGGCTTCTTTTCGATCAAGAAGTCGGCCAACACTTGTGCTTGGTAGGCCAACCTCGGCTGGTGCGACAGGTCAAACTGCCCTAGCTCGATCGCCCACTTAGTCAACCTACCCAAGCAATCCGGTTTGTCCACCACTTGTCGAAGAGGCTGGTCGGTGAGTACTGTGATGGCATGGACCTGAAAGTATGGCTTCAGTTTTCGGGCAGTGTGTACTAAACCTAGCGCGAATTTTTCGATTTTGAGGTATCAGGTTTCTGCGCCGTGCAAGATCTTGCTGACGTAATAGACGGGCATATGGTTTCACTCCCTGATGGTGATCAACACCGAACTGATAGCCTCGTCCGACACCGCCAAGTATAGAAACAGATCTTCTCCGGGCTCTGGTTTGGCTAGTAGAGGAGGCGATTCGAGGTATTTCTTCAACGCCTCGAACGTCTGTTCGCATTCGTCGGTCCACTTAAAGTCCTGGATATTTTGGAGAATCTTAAAGAAGGGTAGACTCTTATCCGCTGATCTCGAGATGAATTTATTAAGGGAAATGATTCGTCCCACCAGACACTAGACATTCGAACCGTTTTCGGGCTGGCCGAATCCTTGATGGAGCTGCTCTTCTCGGGGTTAGCCTCAATTTCGCGATGACTGACCATATAGCCCAAGAACTTTCCTCCTCCTACGTCGAAGGTGCACTTACTTGGGTTAAGCTTAAGGTTGTACTTTCTCAGGAGGTCGAAGGTCCGGCTTAAATCGGCGAGGTGATCGCTCGATTTGGCCGACCTGACTATCATGTCATCGACGTACACCTCCATCGATTTGCCGATTTCACTTTCAAAAACTCTGTTGACTAGCCTTTGGTAAGTAGCCCTCACGTTCTTTAGTCAAAAAGGCATCACGCGGAAGCTATATATTCCTTTCGAGACGACAAAGGCTTCTTATCTTCATCCTCAGGTGCCATGAAAATTTGATAATAGCCTTGGAAGGCGTCCATCATGCTTAGGATTTCGCACCTGACGGTCGAATCGACTAACTGGTCTATCGGGGGAAGGGGGTATGGATCTTTGGGGCAGACCTTGTTTAGATCAGTGAAATCGTTGCACACCCGCCATTTGCCCCCGACTTTAGCGACCAACACCACATTGCAAAGCCAGTCCATATACTTGGCCGACACGATATAGCTGGCCTCGAGTAGTTTGTTTACCTCCCCTTCTATTAGTTCATTCCTCTTTACACTTTGCACGCGTAGTTTCTGCTTGACCGGTCGGAACGAGGGATCGACATTGAGGTGATGCATTATGACGGAGGGGTCGACTCCCACGAGGTCATTAGCACTCCAAGCGAATACGTCGACATTATTTTGCAGAAACTGGATGAGCAGGACTTGCTCTTTCTCTTTCCTCTGCTCGGCTACACCGACGTTTGTGACCCGCTCATCCTGGCTTGGCTGCAGTCCGATCTGGATGGTCTGGCTGGAGGATTCTACTCGGGAGGCCGTTTCGACCTTCCTCCGTCTTTTATTTGCTCTTATAGACATTCTGACCGGTCCACCTGGGTCCGTGCTATCAAAATCCTCAATCTCGTCCTCGCTGCCATCGGACAAGTCGAGTACTGGGATGATCCTTTAGTCCGGCAGCTTCACCTTATCCATGGAGATCGAGTAGCACGACCAGGCCATAGGCACGTCGCACCTTAGCTCGCCTATTCCGGCAGGAGTAGGGAGTTTAATTAACTGGTGATATGTGAAAATTACGGCTCAAAACTCAATTAAACCTGGTCAACCGAAAATAATATTATAAGCAGAGGGTTGGTCGACCACTAGGTACTCGATTTCCACCGTCGCCCTCTTAGGGAGGGTTCCCATGGAGGTGATCAGTTTCACTCGGCCCTTTGGGTATACCTCCGAGCCCCCGAAACCGATTAGAGGAGTTTTTAACCGATTAGAGGAATTTTTAACTGTTCAAGTCGGAGCTTTTTAGTTAAGTTCATTCGATACAGAGTCGAGAGATAAATAATGTTCACTGAACTTCCATTGTCGACAAGGGTTTTTATTACAGCAAAATTGGCTACATCGAGCCTGACCACCATCGGACAACTAGGCATTCCGCCCTTCCGTGGTGGCACGCCGATGAGATCCTTGTTGCTAAAGCTAACATCTTGATCTATCCAACTCTCCTTCTATTTGATTTCATACACCTCGTGTGGCCCGTAATAACTCCTTTGGGCCTCTCTTCTCGTCCTCTTCCTAGCCGACTTGGTATCTCCTCCTACTGGGCCTCCGATAATCATGTCGATCCGACAGAGGCACGGGAGATTGTGCTCTCTCTCCATCGGCTGCTTGGCATCTCGATTCCGTGCCGGCTTTGCTCCCTACGCTCCTCGGCCCTTGCGCCCAATTCCTCCAACCTCTTCACGAACTCCTGAAGTTGACAACATCTAACCAGCTGCTCGACCTCATCCTTCAGGGCAAAACAGTAGGAAGTGTTGTGGCCCGTCTGCCGATGGAAATGCCAGTACTTGGGAGAGTCCCTAGTTTTGGGCGTCTCTCTGATCGGCTTGGGGTTTTTGAAGAGGTGTTTCGGAGCGATGTTGTAGATCTCGTCTATTGGGCGGTTCAGCTGGGTGTAGTGCTTCTTCCCACTCGCTGGTCCCTTCTCGGGCCGACTTCTTTCTCTTTTGGACTTGTAGCTGGAGGTTTCGATCCTAGTGGTCGGGATTGCTTCGACATTGGCCAACACGGCGTTCTGATTCGAGGTCCGGATTTCTTCCAAACCTCATCCAATTGCCGGCTATTTCGAGTATCCGGAAAATGGATTCCGAATTTTTCGGACGATGTGATCGGCACAGCCCTTGTCTCTCAGGGCTCCATAAAGTGTCCGCACGAGCATATCCATGCTCGGCGTTTCGACTTGGACTGCTGCTCGGGAGAAACGGGTGAAGAAGTCCCTGAGCGATTCCTTCTCCCCTTGGATGATGTTGTACGAGTAGGTAGAAGGGAGTTTATCTCCCTTCACGGAAGAGAAGTGAGCCACAAAATCATCTATGAGATCATCGTGCCTTCGAATACTCCTCGAGGGCACCTTGAGAACCAGTCTTGGGTTGCCCCGACAAAGGTGGTGGCAAATATCTTGGCTCGCACGTGAGGTGAATGCCTAAATATACTGATTTCTATTTCGAACCGATCGACATGTCTTTTCGGGTCTGAGGTTCCGGAATATTGGGGTAAATTGATCGGCATTTTGTCTTCAGCCATCGCTCGGAAAATCTCATCGAAGAAAGGGGAACGGGCTTCTCGGACACTCCGATAGCCATGATTACGCGCAGGAGCGCGAGAGGGAGCCTCCTGGTGAGTCGGTTCTCCCGATCATTACCTTGTCGTTGGGATTGATGTGTGATTCGACTTCGTCGGTAATGTCAACGATTTTGGGTACATTATCGAACGGTCACGGGTTCGCCGTTCGGTCGTGGTTCTCTATAATCCCTCTTCGGGATTTGATTCCTAAGGTCATCAGGACCGACCTAGAATCCTCGATTGGCCTTTCTTGGGGGCTCGGGGTCTACCCTCCCCATAAGACGGTCGAAAACTGCAGGTTGTTCCTGCCGCTATCCTTGGGAGACGACTAACTCGGCTCGAGTAACTCTCGTCGCTCCACTCGCCGCCCTCTTCTGCTGGGGCCTTTCTGTCTCGAGGGCTTGATCCTCCCCGATCGGGCATTTGTCGGGACGTCGATGCCCCGAGTCGGCCTCCTGGTTCTGTTGCACGTCCTCTGCCGGAGGCTGACCTCGACCTGCCCCTTGCCACTGGCCAGGGCCTAGTGGTGGAGGTTGTCCGTAATAGTAATCGTAGTACCCCGGCTGAGGCGGGGCATACCCCCAATAAGGTGGCGGCGGGTACCCAGATTGAGTGGGAAGATGTCCATGATGGTGAGGATAATGCGAGGTCGGTGGAGCCGGCGGGGCAGCTCTCGGTTTGTCCTGAAAGACCGGAGCCCTATTTTCGGCTGCTGCAGCGATAGCCTCGAGCCGGAATTTCTCGAGGTAATCGTCTAGCTCCGTGGCGTTGACTACCACCGGGGGGTGCGGAAGGTCCACCAGCTCCTCCCCCTGCATGAACTTGACCGGCCGAGGCGACCGCGTTATTTTATCGATGGGATGTTTCTTGATCATCCCCTTGAGCGGTTCGTTTGCGAGGTGCCATCACTGTAATGGTTTAGCTTCTGTTCGAGATGTTTCCCACAGACGGCGCTAAAATGATCGTGTCGAATTTCGGTTCCTGATCGGGTCGGCGCGGAGTCAACTTAGACCACTCGAATTTATAGATTGGGAAAGCTCGAAAGGATGTAGACTGCGAGATGGTAGCAAACGTGAATTGAAGGCCGAATAGGGACAGGTAGGGTTTTTCCCTATGTCGGCACTCCGATGCTCAAGTCAGTTTATCGAGTTTAATTACGTCGAATAAGTAGACTTTGGTGCAGTTAATGTGCTTGTAAATGCCATAAATGAGGGGGTATTTATACCTGTTGAGGAGAGAGAAGCTGTCATATACTGGTGTCAGAGCATTAAATGCTGCAGAACTACTTAGTACGGTATGTCAGGGACATTAAATGCTTGGCGTGCGGTGTTGGCCCCCGTGTACGGAGTCGAAGTAGGTCCGACCGGTGACGTAGGGGGCCGACCACTCTCAACCCGGTCGGCATATCCGACCATTGAGCAGGTCGAGGCAATGTCGACCGTACAGGTGGTGTGGAAATGGGTCGACTTGGTCGCCCATAGTGGGGCCCCGTAGTATCGTTGGCCAGATAGCTTTGACTTTGGTGCCAGGTGGTGGTACCGTACTGGGCCACTTGCATGCTACGTGGCGCTTTCGGAAGCGCCCAAGTCAAATACGATCGTTCATACTTTAACTCATAATAACTTCAACTTGCATTTAATCTTTTAATATTCCGTTGTTAGTGTCAAATTTTGTTTCTTAAAAACGCCCTTCGGCCCCTTTCCATTCAGAAAAAAGGAAACAGAAACAAACGATTTTGGTTGTGGTTTAGAAAGTATATATTAATTGTATATTTGTTCATCATAATTAAAATACACAATCTTGGACTCAAACGGAGGGGCCAAGCCCAAGTTCTCAAGCTCTGGGTATTCGGCCCAAATATGTTGGGACTGTATGTCTTCCTAATCTACCTAACCACAAGCCTAGTTATTTATTATATATCAAATCAAATAGCTGGGAAAGTACTAAAGCGGTGTCCAAATCTCCTAATAACTGATCCAAAAGGCAACCCTGTCCGTAAAACCATTTATGTAAATGGATTTCAAATCCACAAGTCAATTTAAATGACGTTTTATGTAAGTGCAAAAGCAATGCCAAATTTAAATCTATTTCACAAAAAATTCTAATTTATATTGAAAGCAAACTTTTAGTTTAAACTCCGTTCGATCAAACCTGACCAACCGCAACTGCAAGTTGATTTGAAACAAGAGTTTGTAGGTGAGAGTCTTTTCTTGGCAATTGAACTTGGTGGCCCTGGCTCATGACAACAATTACTAAAATCTTCTTGCTCAGTTACATAAATAATTCCAATAATCGAGAAAAAGAGATCCGGGAGACAAAAAATATGAAAAACTGGATTTCATGTCCAAATAAAAAAAGGGATAATCATCTGTATGATATGATTGACTATACACAAAAGAAGTCAAAAATATTTTATTCATAAATACAAATATCAACGCGAATTATCATCTTGTTCAAGTTATGTATAGATATACAAATCAAGTCAAGTGATGTATGTTGTCATGTCGAAGGTCCCTGTTAGCTGTGAAAATGTGAACTACAAGGCCAAAACCAATTTGGATTTTTCAGACTGAGTATTAAGTAAAACCCCACCTGCAACTATTTGCAGTTCTTTTTCTAGTCTTGAGCTTTTTCTAGGATTGTGAGTATTTTTGTGACTGCAATTGCATTGGGATGCCTTCAAAACATGCCTTGTAGACCTGATGCTACTCTACCCTACCTTTCTCTTCTACTTGGAGCTTTCCACTGTTGCTGATGTACATATTCATACATACATATAAAACCATTTCTATTTCCCCATGCAAATAATTGTTGTTATTTATATCAATGTTTTATTGTCCCTATCGCCTGTTTTAAGTCTTAATTAAAAACATAATAGCTTCATAATTAACATCTCATTTATGGTGTTTACGGGATATATATACAACACATCACACCTGCAAATATTGTACATTTTTTACGGCAAACCCATAGTTAAATCCTTCATCCAAAGGGTTTTCTTAATCTCGGTCACCAGAAATAAGTGGAATAAGATAAATCAACTACTTAGTTTTCTATTAAGAAAAAAGTATATTCTATAAATTTACAAAAATTTCACCCTCAAAGTTCATATTATATTCAAAAATAAAGTTCACACACCGTAATCAATGGAAGTTGAAGCTTTCACCTTATATCAAATTTATCCCTTCAAAATTAATTAAATTTTTATTAATATGTACATATGAAGGATCATAAATCAAACTAATTAATCTTTTTTTGGGTAAACAAATCAAACTAATTAATCAATAAAGAAGTAATTAGACAAATATAATTTTTTTTTTAATGTAAGGGGGCCGTAGTCGGCACTAGATAGAGAGAATCTTCTGGTGAATATGACATGACACTCATGCCTTGGACTGTGACGTTTCAGAGAGAGTAATTAAAATTTTTACAAATAAATGGTAGTGAGAATTAATTGTCATGAGAGTTTTAAGTAAATAAATTTTTTAAAAAAAAGGTGGTTTTTTTTTTTGTAATTTTGGTGTGTTTTTTTTGGTATATTTTACTTTTGGTGTAATTTTTTGATATATTGTAATTTTGATGTTTTTCGTTTTTTGTAAAAGCGAAATTACTGTGTAAATAGTGATTATGCATTTGGGAAAAGCAGAATCACTATAGCATTCCGCTATGAGTTTCTATATTGCAATCATAATTAATGAACATACTCATAACGAAATGCTACAATAATTTCGTTTTTTTTAAATTCGAAATTATTATTTGTACAATAATTTTATTTTTATAAAAAATAAAAAATTCCAAAATTACAATACATTAAAAATAAAATATTCTAAAAAAAAAATGCACCAAAATTAAAAATTCACAAAAAAGGTTGGTGTGCGTCTAGAAAAGGAAAAAAACTGAAAGAGCTTTAGGTGACATAGAAAGAGCAGAGAGTGCAGTGGTCATTTCTGTAATCTACTTTTTCCACAGTTGACTCTTTGCTGTGATCTCATTAGATCTTGTTTGGATTTTCTCTGCCTACGACTGAAATCCACCCTTTCTTTCATTTACCATAACCCCATTCCATTCTACCTAGTCTAACTCAATCCATGCTAATCAACAAATTAAAATGGCAAACACTATAATTCAGTTAAAATCAAGTGGTGAAACTCAAGTATTTTTAGGATATATTAAATTTCAAACAGATGGTATTTGATGAAGTCATCCAATGAAATTGAAACTTGCGAAATCGAGGTATGGCTAGAAGCCCATGCTGAGACAAAAATTTGATGACATCACAAAAAAATGTGACAGTAAGCTTAGGGCATTGGATAAAATTTGTCATAATCTATGTAGGCCATAATAATAATAATAATAATAATAATAAGAGATAATTATATTTGGTTATCCTACTATTAAATCAAATTACAACGCAATCCATTTAAATTTATTTATTATATTTAACTCCCTAACGTTACATTTCGTTAGTGATCCTTAGGATTCCATTATGTCATTCTAAAAATACCCCTAATTTGTTGTTAAATTCATAATTTTTAGGAATTGTTTTGTTTATTTTTGTAAACTGTAGGGATGATTTTGTAATTTTGGTCATATATTCAATTTAACAGTCATACAACCGTCAAGGGTATAAGTGTACTTTTATAAATTCCGTTAGGAATTTCAGTTCGAACAAGTTTTATAGAGACTAAAATGTAATTTTTCAATTTAGATGGATTGCGTTGTAATTAGGCATGATAGTAGGGTAGTCAAATGTAATTCTTAATAATAATAATAATAAACAGAATTGATGATATTCAAATTTAGCTTGGTGAGCTGCATGGTGATTTGGAGTCCCGGATCACCGAAAGAATTTGTTGAATCGGAAGATTTGACTGTCTTCGAAAGTTGGAAAGATGAGTAAACATGAATTCAAATACTAAAATAGATAAAATGAAGGTTGAACCTATTTTAACTCTCTAATGATCAAAATAGTTAAGTTGATCGATATGAGATCAATGTAGAGAGGGAGGTGATAAAGTATTAAATTCAATCATAGTAACATATTTGAAAAATAAATAAATGGTATTTACAATAGCACTTATTTGTGTTCTTAATAAACGTTGCGTGTGATAAAAAATATAGTGTAGGTAAGCCGTAAGCAATAGTATGGTTCTTTGAAAATATATAGAGAATTTATAAAGTATGTCATATATTTGATAAGTCAGATATCCTGTATTAAATGTTGTCTCCGCGTTTATCATGATGAATACCTATTCCTAAAATATGTCCCAATTATTGTACTAATATTTCGTCTTAGGCTAACAAACTCATTAAAAGCCAATATCTCTCAAGCTAATTAAAAGTCCGTTTCCGAGAACGAGGACACATAAAGTTTATGTTTGTCCTATCGAAGCCATACATTAATTAATGGCCTTAAGAATTATTATTCCTACAGCCTTGATTGAAACAGCGACATGCTCATTAAATCCTCACATTTTGCCCATAACGTATGCCTAGGTATCAACATTTGTACCTCGGATAAAAAGCTGTATTAATTTTAAAGAAAGCTAATTAAAATTGTAAAGTTTTCAAAATAATGTCTCGTTTCTGATTTATCAGTTAGAATTCATCAATGTTAGATGTAGATCTGTGTGTATGTGTATTGAGTTCTCTTCTCTTCTTCCAAATTAATGTTAAAACGTGACTAATCTTGGTTGTGGTGTACTAAAATAAAAAAAAAAGTTTAATTTAAAAAGAATGTATTTAATGAGTAATGTAGATTTTTTTTGGTGAGCTTGTAAATTTATGATCAACATCGGATTAAAAGTGCAAAAATCTCAAAATATGTAGAACAAAATTAAAAATACAATCTCGTAAACAATTGAATTCCTACAAATTTATAAGTTACGAGGAAAATTTTCTCGACCGCCCCAACCCCACCCTTTAGATATCATATCATATAGCCTCTGCATGTAACATGTTGTTAAGTTAATGAAATCCTTAATACAAAATGAATGTATAAAGATTCACGGTTTAGGATTCATTGAAATAAATGTTTGTTATTTAATTTAATTCTCAATCCTTATACATAAAACCTGCAATTAGTGACATAAATAAAAGCTGTGAGGGTATAAATGTTTGTGTAGATGTGTGACAACAAATTAAATGCATGTGCAACTAACAACGTGGGAAAGAGACATGATCACAATTAAACTGGTGGTACTTGTTTGACAATCGAATTTGTAATGGTGGACCGCTTTCTATTTAGAGTAAGATATGTAATTACTTTTCTGAAAAAAAGAACCCGACATGCATTGCTTGGATATGGAGGTATTTTATTCTAGGATTTAATGCATTTTGGTCCTATAATTAGGAACTTATATATCAGTTTCTGTAATAATCTTACGGGCAATATCACTGAATTTCAAAAGATGCAAAAGGGCTAGGGTTGGAATTGTATGAATTAGTTGAGATAGAAAAGAAAAAGAAAGAAGTGTATTAATACGTTTCATAACAGCATACCATACCATCAAATTCTTCTTCTTCTTCTTCTTCTTCTTCTTCTTCTTCTTCTTCTTCTTCTTCCTTATTGATAGGATCTTATCTACTTGTCCAAATAAATTAGTTTAAAAAGTCCGTTCGGAAAAAGTCAAAGATTAATAAAGCTGATCCAACTAAGAGCCCACATGATGATGATCTGACGAGCTTGTCAAGAAAACGAGCTCCCATGCATGCTCAAGTCAAAAGATCAAGAAGCGTCATGGCTCTTAGGAGATAAATGTCCGTCTGAGGATTATCTCTCTAAATAATGTTAGTTCAAAAACTACCTCTCTAAATAAAACGTATTAAATTCAATTCGATAAAAGATCAAGAGTTAAACGGACCACTTATTGTTAAGATTCAAGTCATACTATAGTTAATATCATTCAACATCGATCAACTTTATTGAATCTTGATGATGTTCAAAAGTGCATTATAATTTCTTACCATTCAATAATTTAAGAGTTCATGTTAAGCGAATCATAAACACAGAATTTTGTTTACTTAATTCATGTTAAATTAATTATGGAATCTTAAATTTCTTTTAGTTATTTTTGAAGGAGAGGAATTACATTTTTTGAACTATAGTGATGGTAATATTTATGCAAATGGAATTCATAAAATTAATACCATACCTATTCACAAAGTGAGTTAGGTGGATTGGTTGTTCACGTTCTCCCTTTCTCTAAATGTAAATCTTTCATCATAAATAAAGCGGCAACTTTAACTAGAGATGCAAATTTGGTGGACTCTTGCTTCCCTTTTTATTTTCCCATTTTCCTTTTTAGTTTTTACACCTCTGTGTTAGGACTTTGAGATATATCACCTCAACTAAAATCCAAAATATAGAGTTGTCTTAGTTGAAAAACTATTCAATAGAATGACGTGAACTAGTCGACTAAATAGTTGTTACACATGCCTTTTTTGAAAAAAAAAATTATCACCGATAATTAGCTACTAAAATGTATGTTTCACCTAAGGATAATTAGTTTAAGTAAACAAGGGCTTAAATAAGATATCAAGTTTGAATCTTGTTGATATAAAATATTACATTGAGAAAAGTTACCGTAAAAAGCACAAAGCAAATAAATGCTGAGTTAAATTTAATTTTGATGAGAGTGTGTATCACAATGCTTAATTTTCTGTTGTTGGAGATTTAGTACGGACGCCAAAAACAAATGAATTTTTATGTATGCTTGCAATTGGGGAACATTTCTATCATAGTGTAGAACTTTTATTAATTTGAGAGGACCTTCAACTTGTGTAAGAGTGGAGGTTTGAACGAATCATTGTAGAATCAGATTTTGAGTTGACGATCTTCCTCTTAAAGAGAATAAATATAATAGATCATCCTTTGAAAATATTATTTTTGGTTGTAAAATCTTTCATAAACTACATCCGAAAAATAAAATTATCCATATATTTTAAAGAGAAATATTTGCGTGATGGCCTCATGCACTATGACTATAAGGTGCGGGAAACTATTCTCTTTGATACACCATATGGATACGGGTTAATCTTTGTAACAAAAATAAATAGGAATTGAATTTCCTTGTTAAGAATTTCACATTACATTATGGACCCAAATCATTTTCTCCTGTCTCAACATCTATAAACATGAAAATTAAACACCTATAAACTTATCAAAAAGAACAAAAAATATTCACATTTTCACTAATTCAATCCTAAAAACGCCTTTAAACTAGTTTTGTACATCATTTTTCTCCCAAACACAAACCAATCAATGTAGTAGCATCGGCCAAAGCTACATCCAAAACGTCAGAAAAGAAAGTCATTATTCTTCTTCCATGGAAGCGGAGTCGACACAAGCAAACAACACAATGTACAAAAGTTATTAAGATTTGCGAACAGTTCAATACCCAGATTTGCATATTGTGCCATTCAAACATTGGCGCACCCTGTTCCCAAAGGTACCATAGTAACCATACCCCCTGTCCAAACCAAAAAATAAAAATAAATTAAAATAAATTCAGAAAAAAAATAAAAAAGCAAACATAAGCAGGGATAGAGCCAGGATTTGCAACGAGGAGGGGCGAAAATTCCTAATATCGATAATATAAATAATTTTTTTTAAGAGTGGTGAAACCGTAATTTATTTTAAAATAAAAGGAATAAAATCTACAATTAGGGGGGCGAAAATCTAAAATAAGGGGACAAAATTATAAAATTTTCTAAAATATATAAATAATAAATAATTTTTTTTAAAATTTAAAGGGGACAAAAATAAATTTTTTTTAAAAAATATAGATGATAATAAAAAAATTTCAAATTTTAGGGAAGGCGGGGGCCACTCCAACCCCCTGTAGCTCCATCCCTGAACACAAGCATGCATTCAGTCAACACTACTTTCTTTTCTTTCTTACACACATTTGCTGATTTTCATTTTTCACTCTGCCCTTTTGTACATTCTGCATACCCTCTCCACACTTTTTCTAGACGGCATCGTTTAGCCTTGTCAAGCAACCAATACCAGTGCCTATCACTAGCTGCTGCCTACACACCCTTACACAGGCCTACTTGTATATCTAATATCCCCCCTGGAGATACTTACAGTTTCAAGAAATTATAAAACAAAAACATCTTCAATATCTACGTCGTGTCGTATTCATGTTAACTACGGAAACGGGATATATATATGATCGAAAGTGAAGGGATATTTGGACGTTGATTCATGAAGTAAAGACTAATAAAGAATATACGTTGTGTATTAATTAGAGGTATATTTGTGTAATTAAAAAGGGGGTGAAAAAAGAAAAAGTTGGGAGCGGAGAGGAGAGGAGGGAAAAGCAAAAGAAGATGTCTTTCTCAAGCACAGATCCCTATGGAATGCAGCAACGATGCCCAGCAT
>JBBMKE010000010.1:11182267-11206274 GCA_037834125.1 Lippia alba | reverse complement strand
TTAGGGCAATATGTGTAAAGGTATTTTTATCTTTTCAAAACTAAAATCATTTAAAAATTGACGCGAGAGGCGGTGAGCCTTTTTTTTAAAACATAAGATGTTTCCTTGGGAATTGTTATCTTTCAGGGGTAGTTTGCCAATTTTTAAAAATATAGGGGGTAAAATGTTATTAACTCCAAGTAAAAAAAATTATTCAATGGAATCAAATGAACTTGTCAATTACTTGGTTATCATTCATTATTTTCTGAGACAAAAAGATTACAACTACTATTATCTCTTTTTATTAATGTTTGTTTCCAACTATTTTTAATGAAAGTTCAATCAGTAATTGAGGATGTACTTATTATTAAAAACGTCCTTGAAGAGATTGATATCACGAAACTATAACTACATAGTACTCAAATAAAAGTAAAAACAACAAATTCTTATTATCCGAGTGCCAAAGCATATAGACAGCATATCACGAGCATTAAGTCATAAAAATAACTTCTCAATAAATAAGAAAATAATTATTCAGAGTAAATTAACAACAGTAGTCAGTTCATTATCAAAATATAAAAATATTTCATTCAATCTAATCTACCCAGAAAAACCTACCTATTTATTATACTTGAAATCACATCTAATAGTTACTTCTTTTACAACAATTTTACGAGGAAACTCAAGGGAAATTACCTATCAACGATATCAGCAATGTATAATTAAATTATTAGTAATGTATTCTTCTTGCAAGAATTATTAATAGAACAATAATACATTCAGTGTCTGAAGACTGAAAGTGCAATTGTACCAAAAAAAAAAAGAAGAAAAAAACCAAAGAAAAAAAACCACAAACAAAAAAAGAGGAAAAATGAAAAAGGAAAAACAATAATAAGTAATAGGTGGATCGTCTGAGACAAAACCCCAAATAAACCCTAATTCATTGGCGCCCTTTCCACCGTCGTCACCGTCGGACTTCCACCTCTCGTTGCTACTCCGTTATCAATGGCGAAGAGAAAACGTATTCCTCAGAGCGATAACGCAGAGCAGAAGCAAGAACAAGATAAACCAAATGAAAAGGCGGAAGATAAGCCCGTTGTAGCAGGGGAAGATGAACAGGATGAAGAAGAACTGACCTTTGAAGAATTGGGTCTTGATAGCCGCCTCATTCGTGCCCTGTCAAAGAAAGAAATCGAAAAGCCCACGCCAATCCAGCGCGTCGCCATCCCTCTTATCCTAGTATGTTTTTCATGTTAAATTCTATGCTCAATGTGTAATAGTTGTTGTTCCTGTTATGTATTTGGCTTAATTTGCAGTTTCTATCTTGTTGCTTGTTCAGGAAGGAAAGGATGTGGTGGCACGAGCGAAAACTGGCTCTGGAAAAACATTGGCTTATTTGCTTCCACTGCTTCAGAAGCTTTTTTCGGATTCACCTTCGAAAAAGAACCTGGCCCCTGTTGTGTTTATCCTTGTTCCGACTCGAGAATTATGCCAACAGGTTAACATATTTGAATCCAGCTTTATGATGTGGAAAGTCGGGACCTTTTTGAGTTTTGTTTGTGTTATTTATGTGGTTATATGGTTTGATTCATTCAGGTTTATTTGGAGGTGACCTCGCTGATTGAATTATGCAGAGTGCAACTAAAAGTTGTCCAGTTGACGAGCACAATGTCTCCTTCTGATTTGGTAGATTTAGTTTATCATAATTTAGCCAGCCTGAAATGTGATTCATTGTAATCAATTATAACTGTTGAGAGAATTGCAATGATGACACTGACATCTCTTATGATTCTTTTTCTTAGAAAACGTCTTTGCTGGGGCTTCCTGATATTGTTGTATCAACTCCTGCTTGTGTGCAAACATGCTTGAAAAACGGCATGCTTCAAGCTAAAGCTCTTCAAGAATCACTCTCAGTTCTTGTCCTTGATGAGGTTCAATTTCTTAGCTTTTGTCCTATTCCAACTAATTAGCCATGTAAATAGCCACGGAATGTAATCGAGTAGATCACTGCAATATAATACTAGTTTCATTGTTGTTTAAACCATCTACTTTTTCATGAATTCAATATTCAAGTTTTATCTGGACTTATGTAATGACTAATGTAGGCCTACGATGAATGAACAACATAGGTATGTTCATAAGAAATAGTGAAGGTTCAATTTTTTTTCCAAGATAACTGAGAATATTAGATTTAACTTATTTTCAATTGATTCAGTGTGTATAGAAGGATATATAGCAGTTCAATAGTATCTAAATATGCCGCTTAGTTGACATGTTTATTACTACACGTTGAGGTGATTTTCCTAAATAGTTATAGTTTATCATATCAGGCGGATCTTTTATTGTCATATGGATATGAGGATGATATAAAAGCTCTGACTGCTCATGTCCCAAAGCGTTGCCAATGCCTTCTCATGTCTGCTACCCAAAGGTGTGTTCCACCGGTCATGTTTCTGCAATTATTAGATCATAATAATTCTGGTGATATATTCTGATTATCATATGAAAAATTTTCATTGGTTCTGTGAGAAGCATGCACAATATATTTGCGTGTTACATAAATATACATCAACCGTCAATATATCCTGCATTTAGTCTTAGTCTCCCTTGAAAATCATTAGATATGTTAGAGAACCCTTCTTGTAATACTTATTTAAGTGGTTGAAACTTTTAGGGTCATGTAAAAAACCCCTTTTAAATATTGTCCCCGTTTATTTACAAATTAAGTTGGGAGGCTTGTTCCAAGTGCACTTCAGAAATGTTTGAATATCTTAAACTATAAAAACTATGATCAGTTCTAATGCCTGATTTTGTATGGATATTCTTCAGTTCGGATGTTGAAAAGTTGAAAAAACTTATTCTACATAATCCCTACATTCTAACTTTACCAGAAGTGGGAGAAGTGAAGGATGACATCATTCCCAAAAATGTGCAGCAGTTTTACGTAAGTATTTGTTCATTTTCCTCTCAGATTTCATGATAAACTTCTCTAGTCTGTTAGACTTCTGTTTTTCTTTGTTACTCGAGTTATTCCCTTATTTTGTTATTGATGTTATTACTGCATAGGTTTCATGCTCTGCCCGGGACAAGCTTGTGCATATCCTTGCCCTCTTGAAGTTGGAGCTGGTTCAAAAGAAAGTGCTTATCTTTACCAACTCAATCGACATGGCCTTTAGAATGAAGCTTTTCTTTGAACAGGTAATGGTTACTTCACTGCAAATTGCTCTGTGTCAATGGAACCGTTATGTGACTTTAGAATTGTTTCAGGACATTTTCTAAATATTTTTACTTAAAACTCATAATGGTTAGACTCATTTTATACTTATATTGTAAAGCATTGGTTGAAAGTGATTTGAATTCATGTATGCAGATTCATTCCTACGCAGTCATGATTTTTCCTTTTTCCTTGTTTCTTCTAGTATAAGCCTTGGCTGTGTGGTTTGGATCTGACAGTGATGTACTCCATGATGTCTAATGATATAGTGTAAGATAAGATTACCGTTATTTTCATGAAACAGAAGGTTGACTATAATTGTTGTTTTATGTGGCTGTCAGTTTGGAATAAAATCTGCAGTTTTAAATGCTGAGCTGCCTCAGAATTCTCGTCTGCACATTCTTGAGGTACTTGCTGAAGTGTCCTAGTTTGTTGATTTAGGTTGAATCTAAGCTGTTATTTAATGCCGAGGCTTGTTGAATTGAAATCATACCGACCACCTTCAACCTTATGTTTTGCCTCAGGAATTCAATGCTGGTCTGTTTGATTACCTTATTGCGACTGATGACAGTCAATCCCAAGAAGAAAACAATGACAAGGAAAGTCATGCTCCACGAAAAAAATCTAGAAAAAATTCCAAGAAGAAGTTGGATGCAGAATTTGGTGTAGTGAGAGGAATAGACTTCAAAAACGTGCATACGGTGAGCTCATGAACCGTTAATCTGTTCATGTGTACAACCCCTTTCTTTTTTCTTTCGTCTTTCCAAAATTAATGCTCTTGATTTCAGGAATTTCTTAGGAAGAGTCTACTTTCTAAATTATTCCAACCAATTAAAACTTACAGATATAATTGTTTGATATATATGTATATGTTGATATCCACGTATGCGTACGTAAGTATATCTATTTGTGCGTATCAGACATCTACTTTATATCTTTCTCGAAAGATCACCTAACCTATTGAAAGCTGCTAAAAGGGGAAGAGAAAATCATTTGGTGTCTGAGCTTGTTTCCTTGTATAAATTATTGAAGTAATAGAAGATTGTTGTGACATCTCATTTACTCGATTTTATAAATTTTGTAATACTTGAATTAACCAATGATGCCAGTTGACAATATTGTGAGTGTCTCACCTCGTTTCCTCAGTCTTTTCGACGTGAAGATATGCTGAATTATTTTCACCATTCCTTCTAATCCACTTTACATGCTAAAGTATAAATTGATTTTAGTTTGATTATAGTTTCCAATTTTTTATGCCAATATATATTTGATCTTAATTTACTAGGTGATAAATTTTGAGATGCCTAAAACTGCTGCTGGGTATGTCCATCGGATTGGGCGTACTGGAAGAGCGTATAACACTGGTGCATCTGTCTCCCTGGTAAGATTCTTGATGACTAATATAAATTGTTAACATTCAACGTAACATTTAGTATATGATCAAGTCTTGTGCTGTTAATTTCATATATTTTATGGTATTCTAGCATTTCCTCGTTACTATAGGTTTCTGATATGTCCAATATGTTATATTGTTTCTTGGAATAAGGTTTCACCTGAGGAGATGGAAATTTTTGAAGAGATCAAATCTGTTTTGGGTGAAAATGACGGTGAGGATTCAAAATTTATTGCCCCATTCCCTTTGCTTAGTAAGAATGCTGTGGAGTCCTTGCGTTACAGAGCTGAGGTAAAGTAACACTTGATAATTTAATTATAGAAATCCTCTGTTGGTTGTAAGAAAAGATTTTGCTGCAATTATCTTCATATTTTCTTCTGGCATATTATGCTGACTAAACTTAGTGTCAAGGTTTATTTTTCATGACCGGTTTTAAATATTTGCATAATCTTGAGTTCATTCTTAATAGGATGTTGCAAGGAGCGTAACAAAAATTGCAGTGAGGGAATCACGCGCTCAAGATCTAAGAAATGAAATTCTGAATTCTGAAAAGTAAGTAGTCTATTGAAATTTGAAGAGCTTTTTTCTAAAAGAAATGCTGAGGTTCTTTCTCTTTATCATTTCTTTTAGGGTTAATTACATCCACACCTCATGTAAGTATAGGAAATTACAGTTGGTGACCCTCTTAGTCAAAATATTACACATACACCCATTGAGAAGTTTTAAAATTACACTTAGCCCCCAATATTAGAATTTTTTTTGTCAAATAATTAATAGAATATATTAAAAATTTACAAATTACCCATTATGCCCCCCACTTATCGTGTTAATTTTTTTTAAAATAATAAAAAAAAGTGAATTGACGATAGTACCCCCATTTATACTTAAGAAGACAAGGTTCTCTTTTGTGATTTAATACACGTTTTGTCTCTTCTCTGCAGCCATAACGAAGCTGATGCAAAACCCTTCATCTTCTACCCAATACGTTTATTGAATTACAAAAGAAAACCTTGTCTTCTTAAGTATAAATGGCGGTACAATCGTCAATTAGTTTTTTTTATTATTTTAAATTTTTTTAATACGATAAGTGGGGGGTCATAACGGGTAATTTGTAAATTTTGGACATATTCTATAATTATTTGATGAAAAAATTCCAATATTGGGTGTTAAGTGTAATTTTAAAACTCCTCAATGGGTGTATGTGTAATATTTTGACTAAGAGGGTCACCAATTGTAATTTCATATACTTACATGGGGTGTGGATGTAACTAACCCTTTCTTTTAATTGGCTGAGCTTGTGCAGAAATGGTTGCTTTCACTAATTTATTGATGGCTTTTGGTCATTTATTTGAAAATGTGTAGGTTGAAAGCTCATTTTCAGGATAACCCGAGGGACTTAGGTAAAATGCTGATGGGAATAATATCAATGATTTGTGTCATATGCATTAAGTAGTAACTAACTAGTAAGTATTATATGACTGAGCAGATCTACTGAAACACGACAAAACTCTGAGCAAAAAGGCACCCGCCCCTCACTTGCGTGATGTCCCTGAGTACTTGTTAGATCCTACAACACAAGAAGCGAGCAAGATTGTTAAGCTTGCTAGAGCTGCCATGGGAAATTCCGGCTCTACTCGTCGTAAAGGGTTCAAAGGAAAATTTAGAAAAAGTAGAGACCCTCTCAAAACTTTCTCTGCTGAGGTAAAAGAATTTTCGGCCTTGCTCTGATATTTTTTTGTATACATCATGTCCTTTTTAACAAAGTCGTCTTGATTCAGGCACCAAAGCGGTCTAAAGGTGGATTGAAAAGGAAAGGGAAAAACAAGGACGATGGTCATTAGTACTAGAACTACCATTCATTCTTAACTTTTACAGTGAGGTACGAGTCACTTTGTAAGCATATTAAAGATATATTACTGTAACTAGTGATACAGTTATTTTTCTTTCCTTCTCTTTTTCGAGTGCATATTCAGACTTCTGTTTATGTATGTGCTTTCCAGAATCAGTTGAAAATGTGCACACAGGGGCCAGAGAATAATTCAGCAAGGCTAATTCACAAACCGATGGATAGTAGGTAACGAGCTCTGGTTTATCCAGTTCTGCCTCAACAGCATATCCCTCGACAATTCCTCAGCCGAACATCCTCAGAACCTAAGATGAGAGAAGCCTACACAGATGCTGCCGTGTAATTTTAGTCTTTGATTTGCTAAGAGCTCCAATGGACTCAATTCAGTAGATATTGAAAGATGTGTAGCATTAAAGGTTATAACGATTCTTTCTTAAGGAGATACTCCATCTTCCTTAAGTTTAAAGGAGATCTCCGTTATAGCGACAGTTCAAAATTTTGCTAAATGACTAAATTGTAGAATATATTGAAGTTGTTGCATTAATATAATCTGAGGGAGGCTTACAGTGTTTCCTATTGTTTTGTGTTGCTGATGAGTGGTGAGCAATTAGAAGACTTCTGATAAAGGTCACCTATTTTGTTCTGCACTTCACTTCTCCCCTTATACTTTCCATTTTGTAGTGAGTTGGTATATAGTGAAATTGGTCACTTCGTCCCAACTACCACCGGAAAATAAGTTCGGACCGGGTTTGGTTGAACACAATGATCATATTAGGAGACTTTTTTCCTAAATAATAATTTTTTTATTCCATTTTGAAAAAATAGTACTGCTTTTGGGGTTTCAATATTTGACTAGTTGCGGGAGTTTCTCACGACTTCTATTATTTTATTATTATTTTTGATAGAGTCGTGGAGAGCTCCCAAGATTTTATTTTTTTTAATATTTTTATCGGAGTCGTAGAGAGCTCCATTGATTCTGCTATCTTTTTTATTAGGGAGACGCGGGTCTCAGACGCGACTCATATTAAAAAAATATATGTATTTTTATATTGTGGTCCAGATTTGGATCTGGACCAAACGAATACCACGATCACCATCTCTCATTCTTCTCCACCATCCTCCCGCTGCCTCACCCCTACCGTTCGCCGTTCGCTGAATCTAGTCCCATGTTGCCGCTTGATGACCAGAGAAGCGGAGCCTCACCCCTGCCATCTGCCGTTGCTGAATCTAGTCCCATGCTGCCGCCTGAAGACCAGAGAAGCCATACCGCTGCCAGAAGCCGAGAGCGCGAATATCATCAAACGAGAATAATCGTGAAATTTTCATTGTAGCCACTGGTGGTAGATTATAAGAAGCATAATAGGTTGTAACAAAGAACTTTAGAAAGCTTATGGGATGTAAGAAAATTGAGATAGGTTAAGAAAATTGGATGGAATAAAAGCTTAGAAAAGTTTTTTAGCTTGTACGGTTTTGAGTGAATGTATTTTAAATAAAATAATATTTGACATTCAACTTCAAATGACAATACATCACACAAATACTATAGTAATTATACAAGTGATTATATATATTCAATAAATCTTAGAAAACGTCTCTTGTTTTTAGGATCATTTCCGGCTTTAGGCCTTTTATTAGTTAGTCCTAGTAAAGCACCCGAACAACGAGTTTTTTTGAAACGAAGTCTTGGGTAACACGACATAAAGCCTCTTTATTCGTATTACGTGAAGATCCATCAGATAGATACGTCATATACCATATTAGATTAAGATAAATGAGGTACAAGTAAAATTTTTGTATAAAATAGAGATCGGGAAAATACAGAACAAGAAAAAAGAAAAGAAGTCAATAAATTTTTTTATTTTAATAGAATAATATTAGCAAAGTATATTGTATTCATTATTTGATCAGTTATTTTTCTTTAATTATTCGATTATATAGGAGGATAAAATCTCCTTTCTTGTCACTTGAATAATTCTCAACCCTCCACCATGTTTCATTAAATATGCATATGCCGAGGGGTAAACAATAATTTTGAGAAAGTTAAATCTTCTCTTAATTAACCTCAAAACCGAATTCCAAATTTGTTCATCAACAAATCAAAAGAAATTCCAGAAATGTTCTGTGAATTAACCTGCTAGAAAGCCTAGTCTTGTCATTTAACCTCCAGGACCATCTCGCAACTTCCATTTTCACTTCATTTTCCGGCGCGGCGGAAACCTAAACAGTTGATCAACCAATCTTCTGCAAACCCATTTCGTACTCAAAAGCAAAAGAACAAGAAGAATCAAATGGTCAAGGCCTTATTTCACCTGCGTTCCATTCCTTATCTCAAACCCCTCTTAAACCCAATAAACCCTTCATCATCATCATCAATCCCCAATTCTGTACCTCGGCAATTTCTTCTCCTTTATTCATATTTCTCGAGCTCAGCTGTTCTTCACAGAAAACACCTCAGCGACAATTCCGATGAACTCAACAAGGAAACCGATGGCCCGCCCAGGCTCTTCGTCGTACAGCCTAGGATCCGACCAGAAACCCATTTGAGGACGAAGCTTGAGGAGGCGTTGAATCTTGCCAATTCTCTTGAACAACAGCGTGATGGGTTTTATGATACGGAGTTTTCGGACAAGGAAATGCCACCCCATCTTGTTGTTCAGGATCCCGCGGCCAGAACAATGCGGGCTGGTTAGTGTTGATAATTCTTTTCCTTTTGTTGTTATTTAGTGAAGTATGCTTCTGAGATGAAATTTTCAGTTTGGTGTTTGGAGTTAGTCGTAGTTGCTTGATCATCTTGTAGCTATGGAATGAGTCCTAATCTCGAAAATTTCCGAACTCGTTGAAATGCTCTGTTAACTTGGTTGATTTTGTTTTGTTGATAATTGAAGTGTCTGAATCAAAACAAAGAACAGCAACGACTAGGCAAGCAAGTCTAAGCTCTATAGTTGGACACTCAAGACTTATGTAATATTTATGCTCTTTCCGAATTAGGAGCTTTGATTCAAAGCAAGAACTGAGACCAGTCTTTGGAGCAAAAAATAAAGAAAATATTTTTGACGGTTCACTGGCTCAATGATGCACTTTTATCTTACTGAACAAGTATATGTGGATATATTAGTCATATTTGCTTGCAATGATGGCACAGATACGTACTTTGGAGTTGGGACGGTGAACAATGTAAAGTCCCACATAAATAATATGGTAAACGCATTAGGTGTTTGCTCATTTCTCCAATAATTGTGGCCAATACTGGTGCATATAATTGGAAATGAAATTTCATTGTTCTTGTCTTGCTGACAGGATGAGTTGGATGCAGTTTTTGTAAATGCTATTCTAACTGGCGTTCAGCAACGGAATCTGGAGGTATGTATCTGATAATATCCCTTTCTGCATGGCCAATCAACATGATCATCATGCTAAATTCCCTGTCATCATGGTTTAATAGAGGGGTTGGGGCAAACCGGTTTTGGACCGTGTTGGTCTCATAATAGAGATTTTCAATGCTCATGCACAGACTAAAGAAGCTAAACTACAGGTGATCTCAAAATCTTTTGCAATTTTCTATTGCCGCAAAACAAATGATTTTACGTTGCCTTAAGTATTTATTAATTTACAGGCTGAGTTAGCAGCTCTGATGTACAAAAGAAGCAGGCTTGTCCGAGTTCGTGGTCCTGGTGGACGGTATACGTTCGGTGGGGCAGGAGAAGCAGAAGTTGTAAGTGCTAGAGGGTGAGTTTATTGATGAAGTCCTGATTAAGAATTTGCTGATTTTTCTTTTCTCTTTGTTATTTGGTTTCTTATGTTTGTACTAGTGATTTTGCAGGAGAGGAAGTGGAGGGCGTGGTTTCATTAGTGGTGCTGGAGAAACTGAACTTCAGCTTCAAAGGCGGAGGTGTGTGGTATATTATTTGATCATGAAGCTTTTCACTTCCTAAGCTCTTCAAATAGGATTATAATTTAGTATTTTAGTGTGCCATGTTAGATTTTTATAGATTATTTTAATGTTCTTATACATTTTATTAGATGCCTAAAAGTATCAAATTTATCCTTCCCATCCCATATTTTCCACTTGTTTACCATTTCTAGTCATGTTGAGTAAATTTCATTTATGTAAATTATTCTGATGGTATTACTTGAATATTGCATGAACTTTCTTATTATCCCTTTGATTTTTAGAATCTTGGATCGGAGGAAGAAGTTGATGTCTGAAATCAAAGAAGTTCGAAGAACTAGAGCCATGCAGAGAGCTGCTCGAAAAAAGCAGGGAGGGTTACCGGGACAAGAAATTGCAACTGTTGCTGTAGTTGGCTATACAAATGCTGTAGGTCACTCATATTCTTGACTTTAGTCGACATGTTTAGTATTGTGATAAACAATTTATGTGCTCTTATACCTTTTCCAGGGAAAGTCCACCTTAGTTAGTGCACTATCAAACAACTATCTTTACTGTGATGATCGGTAAGGCAAAGGATTTCCACAATAACTCATTTAATTCTCTATATAAAAAATAGTTTCAATTTTAACCTCTTCTTGAACTTCTCGTTCAGATTGTTTGCGACTGTTGATCCAAAGTTGAGCGGTGTTACTCTTCCTTCGGGGTAATACTAATCTTAATATTTTAACTTTGAACTCTGATTAAACTTCTTTTGCTTTTATAACTGAATTCATAATATTTAGGAGGAAAGTGCTGCTTAGTGACACAGTAGGATTCATCTCGGATTTGCCTGTTCAGGTAATAGGAATGCTTGTGCAGCAGATAGTGTATCTGTTGATGATACTTTTAATTGTTTTCACCAAAATTTTATTTTGCAGCTAGTTGAAGCATTTCACGCCACATTGGAAGAGGTTGTTGAAGCTGACCTCCTTGTGGTATGAATTTATTATTAAGCTCGCACGTCCCTGTTAGCAAGTTTATTATTATTTTTCTGCATGTTTTAGAAACTTCGAAAAATTTGCAGCATGTATTGGACTCAAGTGCTCCAAATCTTGATGAACACCGGGAAACTGTCATGCAAGTTCTTGGGAAGTTAGGAGTGTCTCAGAGTAAGCTCCAAAACATGATTGAAGTATGGAATAAGGTACAGAACTAATTTTCCATCTCAATTCTTTTATCAATTTTACACTTTCAGGCATCCGATAATAGCCAAAAAAATTTGGAGGGAAAATGGAAAGAACGAGAAATGGTCCCAAAATAAGAAAGTTCAGGTGAATATGAAAAAGGGTAACAGTAGAGTTGACTTGTCTATTTCCTATTTTTCTTTCAGGTTGATCTCGTGGAAAAGGAATTCAATTTATGTGAACTTGATGAAGATTATGCGAGCAGTTTCTCAGGCGAAGAAGATGCTGATGCCACATTGGAGCAGTTGACTGGTCAAGATGGTAATGACCCGAATATTGAAGATGATATAATAATTCATGACAAAGATGATTATGCTGATGAGTGGCTTTCCTCCGAGGATGACCAAGATTCTTGGGTTGACGATGATGGTCGCTCCATAGGATACAACACCGTTGACGCCGCACAAAATGAGTCCTCGGGGGATTGGAGTGCTGCTGCTGCTAAAGTTCCTGAATCTCGACCAGAATCTGGTACACATGTGAAAACATCTGCTGTAACTGGAGTTGGTTTGCAAGAACTGCTGGAGCTAATTGATGACAAGTTAAAACCCTATCAAGTGGTAGAGAGGAGCAGCTTTGATCGGAAGTGGAGACCACCGCGTGAAAAAGATGATCATATTGCAATTGAGCAATAACAATATGTAATCTTAACAATTTTCTGGCCTTTTACAGACATGTTTATAAGAGTTGTATGATACAATGAAAAAAATTGTCGAGGGCTTGTAATAACCAGCAACCGCTGCCTGTTGTCATGGGACTAATAAAATCTACTGCTTATGGCATTGCTGCAGTTGTGCTTACGCATCACAACGTGATCGTTGTTTGTCCCCATCTTTAACTCTCGTAAGATCTGAAGAAAAATCTCACATATTCACCAGAAATCCCCACAGGAACATTGCCCTTCTTTAAAATGGTGAAATCTGTGACAATCCCTGACAGTAATTTCCCTTCTGGCGATATTGGATATTATCTTAATCGCATTATGACAGTCCCCACATATTCTCAAGTTCTTCATCACAAGTAAAGGAACAAAGTCTTTGGTTGACAACAGCCCATATGCAACAGCCAGTTTCTCACTATGGTGCCGTACAATCATCTCCTTGTCTTCTTCCCTCACTCCATCATCTCTAGCCGAAACCCATCTCACATCAGGCACGTAACCAGCTTTCTTGATTTTCCCTGACATCTCTTCACAAAACTCGTAAATTTTCTTCGTCATTGGATGGGTTTTATCTTCTGCAACAAATACATGAACCCTCTTGTCCACTTCAATCCAACTGCATCCGGGTCTTCTCTTAACGCCCATATCACGCATATGCTTTTTAACTCTCGCAACTTCTTCCCATTTCCGGTCTCCAGCATACATGTGTGAAAGCATGACATATGGGGCTGCGTTTGTGGGGTCAAGCTGAAGGCACTTACTGGCAGCTTTCTCTGCTAACTCCATATTACTGCACGTTCTACATGCCCTAAGTAATGATCCCCATGCCATGATGCTAGGGTTATACGGCATTGTTTCTATGAGCTTCTCTGCTTCGTTTAGCTTCCCTGCTCGACCTAAAAGGTCGATCATGCATGCATAGTGTTCCGCCTCTGGCTCAAAGTTAAACATTTCCTTCATCATATTAAAGTATCTCTCTCCTTCATCAACTCTTCCGGTATGTGCACATGCAGAAAGAACAGATACAAAGGTTATAGCTGTAGGAGAAATATTTTTCTTAAGCATTTGCTCGAAAAGTAATATTGATTCAAAACCAAGCCCGTGCTGAGCATAGCCTGAAATCATTGAATTTAACGAAACGTTATTATGCTCAGGCATTCGATCGAATAGCTTCCTAGCATCTTGCAGATCTCCACATTTTGAGTACATTGCAACGAGTGCGTTGTGTATGGACACTGTGTTTGATCGGATATCTGATTTTATGACAAGTGAGTGTATTTGCCTCCCTAGGGAAGGAGAAGACATTTTAGAACATGCTGCAGTCACACAAACAAAGCTACAATCATCGGGGTAGTTTCCCGCACGCTGCATCTGCTTGAAGCAAATCAGAGCCTCTTCCGAGAATTCATCGTTCAGCGAATATCCAGAAATCATCGTGTTCCAAAGAACCAAATCCGGATCAGGTATTTCCTCAAACACCTTTCTGCAGTCCAACATATGGCCACCACATTTTGAATATAAATCTATCAAACCACTCCCAACATGTGCATTTCGCTGAAACCCCATCTTCAACAGCCGTCCGTGAAACTGCATTCCGCCAAGCGAATCCTCCATGCTCGTAAACGCCGTCAACACACTCGCCAACGTAAACATGTCCACATACAATTCCCCACGGATCATTTCCTGATACAATCCCAACGCCTTCAATCCTTCTCTCTGTTGCCCATACGCCACAATCATCGAATTCCAAGAAACCTCATCTTTAACCCAACCCATCTCCGCAAACACCCTTTCAGCCTCATCAAACAATCCATTTTTACTATATCCAGAAATCAAAGCATTATTCAACGAAGCATAACCATCAAACCCACCCGAAAGGGCCAAACTTTGCAACTGTTTCACCAACCCAATGTCAGCACTGCAAGCCGTAATAACCGCGGAAAACGTGAACCCATCCATTCCCATTCCAGATTCCCGCATACCCAGAAACAGCTGCAGCGCCGGTAATGCATCTCCTCGTTCAGCATAGGCAGAAATCAGGGTGTTGTACGAGATGACGTCCGGTTCAGGAATTTTATCGAACACCTGATGAGCAAGATGCGGCAACGATTCTTTGGCATAGGCAGCCATCATAACGTTGAAAGAGAAGACATTGGGGTCCGGCGCGGCGTCGAACGCCTTCCGGGCGGCGGAGAGACGGCCGCATTTTGAGTAAAGGAGAATGAAGTGGTTGGTGATATAGGTTGAATGTGGAATGAAAGACTTGATGTATAGTGCGTGCAAGCTTTTGCCTGTTATCAGGTTCCGTTGATCTATGCAAGATTTCAAAATTTGGCGGAAATTTCTGAGGCTCCATGACCATGAGATTTGGCTCATCTATGGTGCAACTGAATTCCAAAGAAATTGCTTGTATTTTGGTTCGGCATTTGTTGGACTCAAGATTTGGGTTGTTTATGGTTGACACTTGGGGAAATATAGATTGTGTTAGATTTAGATAGGCCCAAAAACAAATAAAGTAATGGGCATTTTGGATTTAGATTGTCAAATTTTTGGGCCTTCCAATTTAGTCCTCCTTCCAAATGTTTTGTTTATATTAGGCTCGTGTTAGAATTACTCATCTAATTAAGGAGATAAATGTGGAGTTTGACGATGTAGAATGTCATCTACATGAGGATTTGTCATTTGTGATGTTACGGAGATTCTTTTGCTCATTCTCATCATTTTTTTTAAAGTTTAATACTTGATAAATAATGTGTTTGACTTGATCTATTTTTAAAAGCTAACTGTTGAATTGAGGGTTATCAAATCATTGTGATTGAACACCGTATTTTTTAAATTTTGATTTGAGATATTGACAATATTCGTAGAGTAGGGGATAGATTAACGCACATTCTTGTTGATAAATGAGTTGCTTGAGTCTTTAAATAAATGGAAAAAAAAGAAAAAGAAAGTCGGTTGTTCAATTATAAATTTATCATAAAAACTTGTGACAGATTATGGGACCATATTTGCCACAACGATTTAACCCGTATGGGAGGCAAATGAACATGGTGGGGAAATCAATTTCTATGCAATTTGGAAGTTACATTAATGAAATAACAAGAGAAAAGGTTGAAGCACGTTCTCTACTCTTTACTTTTAGCTTTGGATACTTGAAAGGTAACCATTATTAATGCTATTATCCCATTTTTAAAGCTATATATACACTTGACGTATAATTTGTTGAATTTGCTCGAACAACATTAAAGTTGGAATTTTCAACGACGACATTACTATTAATCCCATTAATTGCTATTGAAAGAATTATTAATGCCACTTATAAGTCTCGTATAACTTAACTTATGAGAGCTACACAACATATGGATAGAGTGATCACAATATAATCATTTGTGCTTCATCCTCATGTCATGTTTAGATATGTGGGAGCAAGAACGTACGATTATTCTCAACATTTTGCCAAAGTACACGCAAAACTATTCAATTTTTGCATGTAAAACGACAAAGCCAAGGAAAATAACCCCCCAAAATACAAAATTAAATGGTGTGTGAAATTAAATGGTTCCCTACATAATTAATAACTTTCATCATAGATATATACCAACATCACCTGTTAATCATTTAGATTATCGTTTTTATTCGTCTGCTCTCTTACAAACATGTTCCTTCCCAGACAATATATCGTGCTATTTCTTTTTTCAGACAAGATGACCCCAATTTCCTCTGCAATTCCCGAAATTGTCCACACAAACGCGTTAAATCCCAGAAATCAAGGTTGATATATAGTTAAAATTACCTTATAGTCAAGCATGTTAAAATAATCATCCAAAACAATGTTGATATTTCTTGTAGGTATGCGGTATGCTTGTAGAGCTACTACTATCGCAAATTAATAAATGAAAAAACAATCGGGAATAGTTACGAATATCTCCTTGAAGTCGTTTACTTTAGTTTAGAGTAATTCAATAGGTTGTGGTTAGTAAAATATTAAAATTGAGTAAATTGCCCAAAAGATAAAAAAAAGACTTTTTTACATTAATTGTTTGTGGTTTGCTGACGACCTAATTTTATAGCACTTGTTTACAATTTTGGGTTGTTTCCATTATACTTGTAAAATCTCAATTTTCTCCCTTTCCTAATTCCTAATTGAAATTTATCATTTTATAAATTGGGTCAATAATGTCTTCTTGCAAAGTTGACAAGAAATTGGTTAATTAACAACGACAATTTCACGTTGCTAATATTTCATACTTATTCTAACAAATCTCTAGGACTTGGTATTAAACTAAGGTCCCTCACTAATTAAAGTAAATAATTTATTATAAATTGTAAAATAACTCACACATCCTAATATATAGAAGTAAACGACTTCTTAAAGTTTAAACAAATTACAAAAAATTTCCCATAATTGGTTTCTCAATTATGAAGATTAATTAATTTGTAATTATCCTAAATAATTAATCGGAAGAAAAAAATCACTATCAAGCGAAGCTGGAACAGTCCCATTCTAAAGTGTCATAAGGCTAAGATAAGTCAGAAAGTTTGTAGAAAATCAGCTCTCATACTTAGATCTCCTTTGACATTAAGAGTTCGCTACACTACATGCGTGATTGCTACCTCTGACAACCGATTTATATATGTATCGACAAATTCTTTGCAATTCTGAAAGAAACATGCAAGACTAGGACTCGTGGGACTAGCTTGCATGGGACCTTACGTCCTAATTAATGAAACAATTTCAAAGTTTTTATATGATTTTGCAATGTCAAAGTAGGCTGGCTTTAATTACATTACAAGAAACATTAATTTTATGTATTGCATTAAATGGTATTGTCACTGATTATAATTGTAGTTTAATGGGTTGACGTTGTCTTAGCTTAACCAAAGTCTCGTGTTCGAGTTCTTAGGTATGCAACTACTATTAGTAAGGAGAATTTTATAATTTGTTGGTTCAATCTAGCTTGAAGCCATAATGGAACGTAAAACTAAGAAAAAAAAGTTGCACCTCATACAAAATTAAAATTCCCCAACATCAGGTACTCAGTACATTGGAAAGTTTAAAAACTATGGACAAGATTAATTTTTTAGGACGTTAAGTAAAATTATATATTGATGTGATTTGTCTTAAAATACCAAAGCCAGCAGCCCACCTCGATCAATTTGAAAGTAATATTGCTCAGTAACAAAATATTTCGAGAAATCAATTTAAAAATAATTATCAACATTTCTCTTACAAAATGCGAAGAAATTAAAATTGGTCCGTTCAACGTGAATTAAGTCCGAAACCCACAATAATAACGTTCAATGTAGGGAGCTCACATGCAGTAGTATAGTAATTTAGAATTGTTAATGGTTATGGAAAATCAATTGGTTAGGAAATGATTAATTGAATCAAAGTATAGTATTATAAGATTTTGATCGTTGGAGTCTGAATAATATTAATATTGCACAAGATTTTGATATAACATGACTTGCTACGCGTTTTTAAAATTAGTCATGAAAATAAAAATAAATTAACGCAAACCACCCTTAATAATCACGGGGGCGGTGGTTATATATACTTGTACATTTGAAATTGTTGTCAATAAAGAATTTGTGAAAGCTAGTTTCAATGGCGGGGATTATGGACAAAAATGTAGCATTATTTGATGATTTATAGGATCTGACTTTTAATGTAGAGGAAAAGATTTATATTTATGCTTGCCCTCTGAGGCACGCAATATACAGCTAGTGCAAAAATAAGCCTGTAGGTTGTAATTGATGGTGAAGGAAAATAGTAGGAAAAAACGTCGAATTTCCTGTTTGATTTCCGTATTTCGTCTCTTATTTTGTTTATTCATACATTTTTGTTAACATGCCCTCCTGCATTGATAAAAACTCAAATAATGTGTTTTGTTAATAAATACTTGACAATTTTTTTTTTCTCATCAGCTAATTTCTGAAATAAATTAAGCCGCGGACACACTTTAATAATGCTGAATTTAGTGATAGATGGTTTGTTAAGAAAGAGAACGTTTAAATTCGTGTGCAACGTTTAAATATTTGAATGAAAAAAAATTCACGTGATATTAAAAAAGAGAACCACGGGCTACAGATGTAATATGTGTAGGTGCATGGGTGAAACACGAAAATGAATAACATATGTAGGTGGGTGAAATACGAAAATGAAGTACCAAATCGAATGCATGCAACTCGATTGGAAAAGGAAATATGAAGTTAATTTAAGGCATTAATTGACTTAACATGATAGAACATCGATCCAAGGTTGATTAAAGAATCGAAGTTCTTGCATGCATGACTTTAATTTGGTGGAAGTCAATGTCTTTCTGACTCCTGTGTTATGCTCGTGGTATAATTTTCTTGGTTGCCATGCATTTACGTCAAGGGTCTTAACTCTTAACTTCTATCTATGTCAACATCCCTCCCAACTTGGTTTTTAATTATTTATTTATAAGATTATTTCGACAATTGCGAGATTCCAATTACATCGAAATACTTTGGTATATCTTCATTAATTATTGGAAAGAGATTCTTCAAGTTGAAGTGCGATATATATATTATAAAATTGATTAATTAATTTCTTTTTAAAACATTTACACTATTCACACGACATGCATACGTACGTACAACACACCTACTCTTATTATAAGGATTAGTCATCAAATTAGGTCCAAACTAAAATTAATCGTGCAAGCAAGCAGAAATAATGGTTGAAAATCAGCTTAATTAGGCTTAGAAATTTTCAAACATAGAGAACTCATAACTCCAATAGTAGATTCATATTAAAGATTCTAATTTGAGTTTGGCCAAACTAAATGACAAGTAATTATCACCAAAAAGGTATAATTAATTTATACTAATAACGGTGATGAAGCGGCAATCTATTCCAATTACGTATAATTAATATATTTAATTAGTAATACATTTTATATTATCACATAAATTACCCAAGTGTTTGTCACAATACCAATCAATAGTGGGAAACCAGTATTTTAATTTGTCCTATATATCAATAAATTCAACTAATTAATGACCTAGTTATATATAATGATACCTATACTTGTTAGCAATTTAAACTGTCAGCATGCATGATTGCTTATATATATGCATTGTTACGCTGATAATGTAATTATCTTTTCCAGTTAGCTAGTAGGTATGGTTACAGACAAGTTTTAATTTTATTCGATATATTTTATTGATAACTATACCTTTTCATTTGATATCTTTTAAAGCAATTAAATTTCAATCGATTTATTATTTTGTTGTAACGTTTTTTTAATTGAATTCTTAATTTTTCCCCTCTTATTTTCTCTCCCTGCTCCCACACAATTCCTCTCCTTAAAAACTCTATATTATTTTTTATGTAAAAATTAGTTCTCATTAACAAAAAGTTCAATAAAAATATTAATATAAATTATGAATTGTATTATTTATTTTATTTAACAGATACTGAGCTAGATAGCAGTTTTTGGCTAATAGTATGTAAATTCCCATGTGATTTATATATGATCTGTTTAACCCTAGCCAACAACAAATAAAGAATAATGTTATTTCGAATCGTGATATATCAGAGGCTTGATAATCTTTATCCTGAAAGATATATAGTCATTTCAAAAGGTTTAATGATCTTTATATTGAGAGAGAGTTTTTAATCAAAATTTATCTCTACAAGTTGTGCATCTATCGTTCTTCAAGCTCTTGGGAGTTCGCCGTTTTTCTCTTCAACAGTCTTTTGCTGTTTTTCTCTACAAGAGTTCTCATACTTTTTAATCATCTATCATTCTTCGAGCTCGCATCTACAACATCCCTAGTGCATCTTAGTCATCTACCATTCTACAAACTCATGCAAGCTCGACGATTCGTCTTTAGTCTCTTTTCCATGAGTTGGGTCACATGTTTTATTCGATTTAAATTTTATTGGAGCTTGTTTATTATGTCAACTCTTTTGAATCTATGGATAAAATACCGTTGTATACATTTAATATAGAATGACATGATCAGAAAATAATTTAACCGAATCAAATGCTGACACGATATTTTTCCCAACGACCATAATAATTAAATTACTAATATACATATTAACTTGAGAGAGTTTAGTAGTAGCGAAATTGGTCCTACTTAATTTAAGAGTAGGAGGCAAATGGTCCATAATCCATATTAGTGTCCAATGAGAAGCATTGACGAGGGATGGACTTAATGTGCGAGTCATGTTAGGTGTCACCATAACTAAACTCCTCAATGGTCCCTTCATCCACTATACATAGTACAATTTCTTCAAGTAGGTGGGCCCGGGGGCCGCGGCCCCCCTATGGGGGTGGGGGCACTTCAACAAGGGTTTCACATGCCCTGATCACCCCCCTCCCACAACAAACCACGTGGCCCCTCTCAATATTTCTTTTCATACTAAGATCCCAATATAAAAAAGGATTACGATATTTTTTCGAAATTTTAATTAGGGCATAGGAGCGGGAGAGTAATGGATTTTGAAAAAATTGTCCAAAGAATCGGTTGGGATTTTATAAAAAAAAAATTAAGGTGTTTTTTGACCAAGAAATGGCATGTGCTGCGGTTAGGATTCTACATGTGAATAGAATTCAAGTCCCATATGCACAAAATAATTATCAAATTAAGTTGCAATACTATATAAAAACTTGGAGGGTCCACTCCCACCAAAGTCAATTGGGCTTTGCAACAATCATAGTTTCATAATTCATACGATTTGTAAAATGTTTGGGGTGGGTAGGTTATTATTAAATGCATTAGAATATATTGCTACATAAAAATAATTATTTACAAACATCTTTAAAAACAAGATATATTTCGTGTCGAGTAAGGGCAACAGAAATAATATTAAAATAGTGCATATATTATTAGAAATTTTCGGAAAACCAACGTATAATTTTCTTTAAAAAAAAAGTATCACGGTGACTGTAAAAGGAGTCACTCACCCCTTAGTTTGGATTATTATGGTGTTAATTTTCTATAAAATAATTGTATTTGGCGTGCGTTAAAAAAAACCGGCACTTGGTTTTGCATTTCACTAAAACAAGTTACTGTGCACCAAAAAACTAAAACAAGTTACTGCAGCTAATTACTTACGAAGGATTAGATCAATTGGTAACTAATTACACAAGTTTTAACACGTGGATTTCAAAATGCATGATTTTGACAAAATTGATATATCTAAACAACATGCGAGCAATATTTCATTACATTAATTGTGTAGATCTTCGTGTCTCAAAATTGTTTTGTATTTAATTAACATAGTTGAATCAATCAAATAACTTGTTATCAATTGGGAGGTCAAGTCTGCAATTTGGTTGGGTAGAATTAGACAACTTGATCCGAGTCATTAGCAACCATCCATCATGTAACCATGTCTAAGACTTAAGCGCCATGCCGCGTCAATCAAGTCACTAACTTTCTTGACTACCTTAACCGAAGCAAATATTTTAAGTTTATTAATTATAATTTCGGGATATGAAGTTGTTAGTAAATTAATAATGGCATTAATAATCAAATTAATAGCAACCTATATCACCATCTTTATTTTACATGTCGAATCTCATTTGGGTGTGTGTGAGTAATTAAAAAAAATCTTTATTTTATATGTATTTTAAAAATTTTATTTGAAGATTTTTTCGATATCAGCAGGTATTATAGAGGCCAAAAATTAAATTGATTCTATCAACTTCGTTGGTATATTCATAAGATTCAAATTTAAACACTGGACATGCCAACAGGTGTTGGTCTAAACAGTATGATGTTTGCCAAAAATTTCGACTAACACCAATTAATTTGTTTGATGCAGGAAATCGATTGTATCAAGCTGTAAAATAAAATAATCAAAGTAATGAAAAATAAATACAGAAAATGAATAGAAGTAATAAAGTACGATGAATTGAAATATAGAGTAGATTTGATGTGGATTTCTGTCTTCTCAATCTTCTGGATACAAAATGATTCTGAGACTACAATCTCTGTAGTAGTACTTCTCTAGCAATTACAGAAAAGTGATAAACAAAGAAGATAATAAAGAAAATAATAAAGATAGCTGATGAGAGTGGTTTTGGGAGAGAGGACTGCTAGGGTTTTGAGGGATTTCTGTAAAATGACGATGTGTTGTGAATTATCCCTTTTTCTTCTTTTATAGTTCTCCACAGAATTCTGGTACCATCTCTCCAAGATTGTAGGCACGTGACAACTTTTATTCAACAACTGTAGGCACGTTCTATTTTGTTGACTTCTTCTTCCAAGTTCTTCTCAACCTCTTCTCTTTCTCTCTCCTCCTTTTCATGATTAATAATATTAAAAATACTATAGTAACACAGTAATTGAATTCATTTTTGAGGGCGAGGTCCCGGATTCGAATCCCCGTTTAGATATGTATGTATAGTTAAAAAAAAAATTAAACACTGGACATAAAGAATCCGTGTTAAAAAATTAAATTTAATGTAAGGTCCTACAAAATCAACTCAACTTTATTTCAAAAGATACCACGATTGAAACCAGCGGCCACGGGTCGCAGTATCACCAACTTTAGAATATTTTTAATTGGGGTTTCGGCCAAAATTTATTAACTAATCCTATTTTGACACTTGTTGTTACGTCCAACACAGTATTTTTTAAAAGAAAAAAAAATTCACTCATGCTATACCTACTGACATTAGGCCTTGTGATTATGACTGCAACTGAAATCAATTAGCTAATACTATCGGCGCAACTCCTTGTTTTAGTCATTGGTGCACTTACAAATTGCTGAATCCCATAATTGAAGTTAGTCACAAATATATCGAAATATACCATTAATTATTTCTCAAAATGTGTCCAAACTTAGGAAACTTGTGGGAATATAATCATATATACTTAATCCCTATGACATTAATGAATTATTTATCTATATCGAGCAATCGGAATTTGGTTTCATTTTTTAGTAAATAACTATAAGTTTTAGCGGGTGCATGAGTAATTTAAATTTCGGCCATATATATACAAAAAGATTTGCTGTGGGGAATGAAGATTATTAGAAGAGGTTGACTCAAATTGAAAATGTTGTTAGGTTGTTAGCATCATGAAAAAGAAATTAAAATAAAATATTTAGAGAGAGAGAAAGAAGAGTTGTCGGCATGAAAGTAAGAGATGGGCCCATGAGGGAGGGCGAGGTATGGACCAAGGCACGGTTGCAGGTCCAGTTTGGGATGGGCTTTGTTCCTCTTGTCTTTCCTCCTAGGATTTCCTCTGTCTCGGAAACTTCTCAAATTTCATATTTTCGTACTATTTTTAACAAGTTTTAAAATCAAATCATTATATAAATAAATATTAATCATAATGTTCTGATTAAGCCCGATCTTAATTAGCATATAGATGCATTGTATGTAAATATATTTAAAATGTTGTTAAGTTGAGTTAACTTTTTGTAAATGAACTAGCTAGTAAGATGTAAGGTCAAACGTCCAGGGATCATTATAGGTTAAAAAAAAAGAAAGGAAAACGAAAACCCAATTTGTGACATTCACTTAAAAAGAAACTCCACTTTCAGAACTAATTTAATCGAAATCAATCAATTAAAAGGACAAACCATACTATAATTATTATCTGATTTGTCACTCTTTTTTCAAATTTCACAAATTATATGACAAATAAAAAATACTCATCCTTTGTTTTCAAAAAAAAAATCATCCTTTTATTTGTGGAGTCCAATTTGAATTAGAATTACTTTTCCTACATAAATTGGGTTTATTGTTTTGGAGTAATTTGTAACGTTTAGAGAGGGTATCTAGCTGTGGCGGAGCCAGAAAGCTT
>JBBMKE010000010.1:11093836-11113977 GCA_037834125.1 Lippia alba | reverse complement strand
AAATCCCAAAGTTGCACTACACCAAAAAGTTACACCAAAAGTAAAATATACAACAAAAAATACATCAAAATTAGAAAAAACCCCAAATTTTTCATAAACCACGAGAAATAATTAGGGAGATTTTGACATCCAATAATCTCGTAAAAATGCTTACTCTCCTGTTATACTGGATCGATCGAAATAGAGTTAGTTTCTAGAATTACTCGTTGAGTTGTGGAAATGGAATTTTATGGTGGTGGTGTGTGTGTTAAGAATGGTATTTTTCTGGAAGAGGAATTTTGATAAGTTAATGATTTTGTTCTCCTTTAGTTGGAAGGGAAACTATAAATATGATTGATTCTTGATCATTGTCACTTGGAGAATAATTTTTGCTTTGTGTGTGAAATTGGATATTTTCTGAAATGAATTGGGGGACCATGCACGTGGGCAAAGGTGGGAACTGGTGGGTTAGCTGCAAAATTCCAATTTAAAGCAAAGGAATAAAATAAATTTATTTGGTCAAGCCACCAGTGGAAGTGTGAAACCGAAGACTTGTTAAGAGTATTTTAAAGTGATGACTATGATATTAGTTGGTGTATGATGATCAATGTTCTTTTGACTGTAGAAGAAAGTGGTTTCTTTTTTATACCTTGGATTATGACTCTTGTTGCAAATTGTTACACCAACAGTAATCTACTAAACTTCATTTTAAATACAATACAATTTCGATCTCAATTAATTATATAAATAAATCTATATTATATTTGTTATTTTATCGAATTGGATATATACCAAGAAATTTCATCCAAGAAAAACAGTTGATAAGAAAGGATTTAGACATGTAGTTGGTGTGACAAATCAATGGGCCTTCACGAAACTATGTACACCAAAATGTCCAATAGAATTTTGGTTTGTTGGATATTGGTGAATAAAGTATGGCCCTGCCTTTCCCGTGTGGGCCGCTACATTCAAAAACTATAGTGTTATGACGTTTAAAGATTAGCACATCATAAACTGCTACATTTTTATATGCTAAAAATATTCATATTATATCCATATTTCTCAATCAATTAATGGATTAAAAATTAAAATTACTAGTTCTACCCGTCTGCATTGCGTAGCTTAAAACATTAATATGTTAGTGATGATATAACATATATTTTAATGGTAAGCATATGTATCATTCGAATCTTATTGAGAATAGTAGAGAAATCAATAATAGTTCTATTTAAAATTTAAAAATAAATCTTACGACGATACAGTCATTTACAGAGAACACGGTACATTTGTAGTCTTTCGGTTACATTGATAGCAAAACAACGAGCTCTATAGGGCACTAGCACTTGATTAATAACAAGAAGAAAAAAAATTATGTCGATTGAGGAAATAACGATGTGGAGAAAAAGAGGACGGACATTCTCTACAATGACACTGTTAAATAATTGAGGGATGTATTGCAGCTTGATAGCACCTTTGAGAGTTGATAACACATATAAAACGAATGAAGTTGGTGGAGCATGGACTAAAATATATATTAATATACAAACTTACATTTATGTAAGAAAATAACTAAAAACTGGACACATAAGCTTCTAACTTAGATCATTTATTTTCCAAAATTCTTACCGTAGCAACAAGTTTAGAACTAAATTAACCAATCAATTTAAAAAGACGACGTTGAGCCAAACACCACCTCAAATTTAGGAATTGTGCAAGTCTGCGTCGTCGCGACAAACTAATTCAACGTCGCCGTGAAGATTACGTTCGTTTATTTACCAGCAGACACATCACACATTCACACGTGTGTCTTTTTGTATATATGTGTCTGTCTTGTGTGTTGTTAAGAAAATTAGATAATCTCTAATTAAAATGATCATACCGATTACCAAAAAATATTATAATCCCATTTGTATGTGTTCTTGGACCAATTACCAAGATTCAGCAAAAGGATTAAGCTGATCAATCGTGTTGCGACTTTGGGATGTTCAAATTCAAAGAAATACAACATATTTGTGGCCCCTCCTCGAGAAATTAATGCTTCGAATCCCATTATAATTCCGAAGTTAAGTATATTTAGGGGAAAGTCGAATTTGGATGAATAACACTATAGGAAGTTTTTATGTTGATCATCATCCCTATTTAATTAAATATTTTATATTTAAATTTATAAATATATCTTGTCATTAATAAAGAGAAATTTATACTTTGAAATGCACTCGATCGTTTTAGTGTTTTAATTTAAAATAAAATATATACGAATATGTGTTTAGAAACAATTGGGTATGAGTAAGAATTTGACAGGATTGCTTTCACGTAGAAGAATGTAGTGTAGAATTGCATGCTTTGCCTTTTAATTAATTAATTAATCATAGATCCCAAAGAGCACTTTGTCTTGTTTTGTTATGTGTTTTTGAAATTCATGTGGTTCATTAAAAGCCTAAAATATGATTGATATGTCCTCGTGCCTTTGACTCAATGAGCAGAAAATGTTGAATTAGCAGCCTGATTGCGGGGCCATGTTACCTCAACTATCCAATTTAAGTATAATTAGCTACAAGACGGGGCATTTCAGGAAAATTTTTAAATTCAATTTACTAAAATCAATCGATTATAATAGTAACTAGATCATATTTATCATTTAATTCATTACTTTCATCTTAAATTTTTCATCAATTATACAATAAATATAAAATATTTGTTCCTTAATCTTACCTGCATTTCAATATCTCATATATACCACACTTCTAAGAGATAAGTACACAACTTCAAGGTTTATACCTTCATAGGTTTTTTTCTTTAAAAAAATAATAATTATTATATTAAATGTTAATTTTTCTAAAATAAAATCAACAATTGTAAACTTAATTAATTATGAACAAATACGGACACAATCCGACATCTAACTTTTTTTTTTGAATTTAAATATTTGTTGAAACTACGATTAGGACTTCATTTCCAGTTTTCTTTGAAATTAAAAAACCAATTTTGATCATTCTAACAAAATATTTAATTTTAAGGCAGGACTAGTGAAGGACAAGGAGCTCAATCCTACTAATTCCGCCCCACTCTAAAAATAAATTTAAATGCATATACAAAAAATTATGAACAGATTATTGCAAATACATTCTATATAATTTGAATATTTTAAGTAATTTTAATTTTATTTTTTTTAAATATGTTGAGGAATTCTCAGCCCTCCTGGATCCGCCGTGTGTCATTTTTTGATGATAAAAAAGTAAAAAACATTAGTAAAATCTGGTCGATGATGTGTTTTGACACAATTCTTTTCTCCCATAATTATTAAGAACTTTCTTAATAAAATATGTAAAATTGATTTTTTTTTTTGAGAAAATTGCATTTTTTGTCCTATAGGAAATAGGTCAATTTTTTTTGGTCATTTAGTTTTTAAATCATTCCGCACTTTTAGTTTTTCGACAAATGTAGTCCCAAAGTGAAAAAATTTCAATATTCGTCCCAACAAATTTAGAAATATATATTTATAATATTTTTTCTTAGTTAAAAAATACATATCAAATATATAAAGTTATTATGATTATAATATAAATATTATCATAATGATTTTTTATTATCCTATTAACTTTTATTTATAATTAAATATGATATCGTTAAAATTTATTTATAATTCTAGTTAAATATTATATTAATGAACTATAAGTATAGTATAAATATAATTGTACATTATATTATTGTAGTGTTTTAAAAGTTTGATATTATTTTTTAATTCACATTAAATATATATGGCTACTAATTACTTTTTAATTTTTTAATTAATTTTATATTGTTGAATAAAATATATGATGGACCCTAAAATACGCTTGTTCCTTCCCGTACACGTGTCATGATCGTGGGAGGTTCCCATCATGACCCAACTGACTCCAATGATATGCTCGGAACCATAAGGCTCACGGCGCGGACCCAGTCTCTATCCTTGCAAAACCACATGGAGAGTTACTTCCCTCGGGACTTCACTCTCGCATAGCCCAACCCTCGAGGTTCTTATGCTCGTCGGCTCATCATTTTAACCCCTTTTCACAAGGGACCAATCTCTGAGCGTTCCCACGCTCGCCGGCTCCACGAGCCATTCTACGCTCGGGGGAATAATCCCCTAACTACTGCTGACACCACAGTCTGACATAATCACCTAAAAGGTGATGGTGACGCTTTCAGGTCTCTTTCAGGCCCTCACGTTTTGACACGTGTTTAGGGCGACACATTTCCAGGACCACACGGGCCTTTTTACTCAAATGCCCTCACCCTCAAAATATAAATAGAGGAATCACACTACACTTTCCTCAAGCAATCAATACCTGCTACAGTGCACTTTCTTCACGCACAAGCCACTCACACACTTAACTGGAAACTCCATTGCTGCACATTTAAGCTTCATACAGCATCATCTTCTTTCCTAAGGTGTTACCCTAGCTGGTAGAATTCATGTTCTTAGGGAACCCAGTTCCTGAGGCTCAACACCTGTGATGGTCTTCCCTTTCACACACAAATAGAAAATGAATTGGTGTTGATTTCATCCTTACTATTCCCGACACCATCAATATATATATATATATAATTTTATTTATTTACAATTTTAACTAAACCCAACTGTTAATATTTTAAATATATGTAATCTTATATATATATATAAAATATTTAAATATTATAAATATTGATTATTTTTTATTTTATATATTTCTAACAAAATGCAATATTGAAGATTATTTTATTAATTATGTTATTATAATGTTTTCATATTTTTATTTTATAATTTTAAAGTAATACTTATACTTTAAAATGTAATAATTTATTATTTATTATAAAAATAAAATTCATATCATGTGGTTGGTATTCTTTTAAAATTTTTCTAATATTTGGTATGTATTTTTTAATTAAGGAAAAATATTATAAATATATATTTCTAAATTTTTTGGGACTAATATTGAAATTTTTTCACTTTGGGACAACATTTATCGAAAAACTAAAAGTGTGGGATGATTTAAAAACTATGGGAGAAAAAAAATTAACCAATTTCTTATGGGACCAAAAATGCAATTCTCTCTCTTTTTTTAATTATAAAATATGTAAACTTCATTACAAGTTTTTGTACCGATGGAAAGGATATACCAAAAAGATTTTTTTCCCTTTGAAATTAATTAATATCGTCCGACAAAATAATTACAAATAAAAATGAATTCCCTATTACTCAAAGGGGTGGTTTCTTATAGAAAAACGACTAAAACTCGCTCAAGTTGAAGAATTAATCTCTCTTTACTTTAGGAAGGCGATCGACTTTATTTAGGAACTAAGAAAGGCATCTAGAAGACGCGCATTCATTATGTAAAGAATTTGCATTCACCTCAATCAATATTTTTTCACTAAAGTCGTCTTCAATTATTATTATGATTAGACAGCAGCTTTTGTATAATTCAAAGATTTGCCTTAGTAGCCCCGCAGGAAAGCTGCTTTTTGAATTTTGAACGTAAAAAAGTTCCGCGTCTTTCCTGTTTACGTTAAGTAATAATAACCTAAGCTAAGTTTTATTCACAGTTTCATTTTTTTTAAAAAAAATTGATTTAATTTGTAGAAAATAAAAATAAAAATAAAGATAAATTTAAAAATAAAAATAAAAATAAAAATTTAAAATAAAAAAACAGCTGCAGGTACAAACGAATAGTGGCTCGAAGAGGAACATTGCCTGGGCGATTTTGATGAAAGTTGGCTTTTAAAGCTAACAGAGATCATTATGATCATCTATAACAACTTCAATAATATTACGGTACATTTATTTATTATCCGAGGACTGTAAGATTTCCACGGTTTGGTTCATCATCTACGGACCGGACAAGATGCTGGTTCAGACGACGAATACTTGCAAATCAGCGTCTAGAGATTTGTCATTCAATGTGAAATTAGCTCTAATATTGTACATTATGTTTCGATGTCTTTTAGCTAAATGGAGAGGCCAGATGAAGGTTCTTGATGTAATTATCTTTGTACATTATGTGCTAATCTTATTCTGTTACACAAATATTCGAATAGTGTTGTGCAAAAAGAGACAAACTCATATATATGTATGTTTGTCTTCCATCTGGGGCATAATAAGAATTCGTTGAAATTCCTGCCAGGAAATGGGTTGGGCAGAATTGCACCAAGGAACAAATTTAAGCTTGGATTTTGCCTCTGGCCTCTTCGCACAAACCCTGAGATTCCCAAACTCAATTCTGATATTTCTCCATAACAATGATAATCCAATCTTTTGGATGATTGTCGAATTGAATCTGGAATGACTAGCTATAGTTGTATGGTCTTATCATGCAATCATATATAATCCTAAAGAATATATATAATATATGTATATACATTTTCCCAAAGTATTATGTGATGAGGTGATTTTAGTAATTTCAAATTATAATATTAATTAACAAGGATAATTAACATTATATATTTCGAACATCGTTTTAATGTAATTTGTTCATTTTCTATCAAATAAACACTTAAATGAAAGAACATGTAAATATAAAATTCCCTTCTCAACAAGAAAATTAGAATTCCTTAAAAAATACTGCAAACCAGATATTAATGCTGAAAATATTAAATTACTGGAAACCAGGCTTGGGCCTTTTACTTAAAGGCCGTACAATGTGTAATTAACGCATTTATTCATGAAACACCAAACTAAATGTTGAATATGTGCATGTGAAGCCATAACCACAAAAATAAATTTGCATTTTATAGAGTACTTAAGTAGTATAAATGCATAGTAATATTTCCGGCCATTGGGTAAGGTAGACAATGCGTATGCCAACACGATTAATTTAATAATTGGATAGTATATTATTTCGCATTTGAATATCCGGACACATGGAGAGTTTTATATTCCGATAAGAACACATAATAAAATATAAAATTAAAATCAAGATTATATAATGATACTATTATGTCTTAAATCAAAATCAATTGGTCGAAAGGTAGATTCTATGATTCTATCAGTTCTCAGAAATTGGGAGTTTTATATACATTACCCATATGTTCTCATCATACAAAACCACATTATATTTTATACGTCGCATTATTTCTGCAACATAAATAAATAAATAATCACCGACACAAGGTTGGTCAAAGACAGCACTGAGCCTGAAATATATTCCAAATCCCTCAGATTTAATCCGTCCTTTATCTTAGCTAATGCTACAAATCCGACACACATATTTTAGTATTTGAAATCTTTGAAACCTTTCGCACAAAAGTTAAAACCCTCATTAGCCGGCTTCCTCACTTTGTATGTTACCCCGGCCCTCAGATATTGCCGGCTTAATTGCCAACACCATGGCTACAAATGGTACAAACACTGCAGAGATTTGCAGAATTCACTAATTATACAACTAAAAAAGAAATTGGGTGAAGTTATGAGACAAAAAAAATGCAATTAAATATCAATTCAAAGGAGTAGAATGGTGCTTATTCCACTTCCCCAACATTCTTGAATCTTATCATAACATTATTGCTAACTGCTTACCAATACAATTAATTAATTAACGTGTTTTCGACGAGCGCGTAACACAAAAAATGAGATAGGAAACCAGTTTGAGGTATATAAAGCTGATAAGTTAAAATTTGAACATCTGCATAAATCATGATATTATTAAACCCTAGACAGAAAATAATATACACTTCTGGGTAGGAATAATATCTTTTTACTAACCACAAATATATGTTGATGATTTTTGGGGAACTTTAAGCAACCTACTTCAACTACATCATCATCTTTCAAATCAGGTCGGAAGATGGGATTTTTTCCAAGATCATTAAATTATCCAATTAATGGAATGTCAGGGATTTAAACGAGCGCTGAGCTGTATATATAGCAATTAAAATCCTCAGCTGTGAATCCATATTTACACTGTACGATGTTTTTAATAATTGATATTGCTACGGTACTCAAGGATCCAACAAAATAATTATCAGAAGCAAATAGTTGATATATATATCCGCGTGGCCGTGCCTTAGCCGCAATTCCATGTCTCATCTGTAATGCATGACTTGATCGAGAATACATATGAATAAACTGGAGTGGTGTAATGGATTAATCATGTGGTACAACTGGAAAATCAATTAGAACAAGAGGTTTGCACATAAACATCAAACAGTGTAATTAAATTCGGGAAAAGCAAACAAAAAGAAAAAACAATTGCAATTACCAAGAAGAAAATTAAAACATTAATTCATATATATGAGAGTATAGTTTAATTTGCAGGAAATGACAAAGAATCTCGGTCACACTTGTATGCGGATCCTTTGTCGTTTTAATTAGATTCGTAATTAGAACATACCATTACCATACCAGTATAAGTATGCATCTAGGGAAGGAGATGAACATTGAACAGTACAAATTGATGAAACGATTAAAATTAGAAACATAAAAACCGAAAAAAAAGAAAAAAGAGTATTGCCTGGCTCCATTCTGTCTGCCTCTTACTAAGCATCTTTCCAGCAAAAGAGCCCTCAAAAACTATGTAAACCAGCTGCGAAAAGGCCACCGGCGGCGGCGGAAGTCAGCTCCCATGTGATCCGACGTCGTGTTGGGCATTGTCGGCGAGGGGCAAATAAGGCATTGCATGCAGGAGATGAGATGTTGAGGATGAGTGTTTTCCTGAACCCATTTTTTCATTTGGTTTCTGAAACATACTCCACCAACTCTCTCTCTATTGTAGTTGTGTGTGTATATATATATATGGGGGTAGGGTGGCGGAGGGGGGGGGGTTGTGAGTGAGCAGCAAAGGGTATATATGTGCGAATAGTGAGCAGTGTATGTATAGGTTAGGAAAATTACGAAAAGGCCCTTGAGGTTTTGTTTGTCCGCCATAATGTGGCGGGGGGATGGAGACGTTGGGGAGTGGGAGGAGGCGGAGGAAGGGGGTGGGTTTTAAAGCGGGGCCCAGAGGGAAAGAAGGTGAATGGACGTTTTGTCGATGTGGGATTGTTTTTACACGTCCTTTTTCTCCTTTCGGGGCGGTCAAGTTGTTCTTGCACCACTCGCTTTTATTTTTCCCACACCGCATACTCGCCCTACAATTTAAGTGTTTGCCGATTCTAAAAATAAGTACTTATTATATAAATATTTATTTTTAACTTTTGGTCTTAATTTAAGCAGAAATAAGCCAGAATTCAAAGCAGCTAAAGACATGCTTTTGAATTCTGCTTCTGCCTATAGGATTATTTAAATTTTTTTAATTCTATTTTAACAATAATATCTTTATTAAAATATTAATATTTCTAATTAATCTTTTTACATACAAATACAACTCTAATATTTATATGCTCATTATTATTTTTTCCAACTCGTTGAATCTTTTTTTTCCCTCCTCCAATCAAAATTTTGTGGTCTCAGAAAATCTTATACCTAAAAAAATTTACAATTACGAAATAAATCTTTTAAGTTTTATAAATTTATAAATAAAAGTATATATAGAATAATTTCATATATGATTAACTATAAATAATTTTATACAAAATTATAATAATTTATTATAAGTTATATATTAATATAATACTTAATCATATTATAATATTCTAAAATACTCTAAAATTTTTCAGGACAAATTAGTAATTTTATAATAATTAAAAGTGATTCTCAATTTTTCTGTGCAAACACTCAACTGATTATTTTTCTGATAATCACCTTTTTTTTCCAAACACTCACTAATTTTACTACTGTAATTTTTTTACCGCTTTTACTTCTGCTTCTACTTCTACTTATGGAGTAGAGTTTGCAAACACTCTCAATGTAACACACGTCACCTCCGTTTTATCTACCCTATTTTTTCATTTCAAATTTGGATAAATATTTTGAATATTCTGTATTATCGCAATTCTTGAAATTTTCATCATAAATTATAATGACTCGATGTTTGCATAATTTTCATCATAAATTATAATAACTCGACGTTTGCATTCTCAATTATTATTTTGTAATAAATTGTAACTTGATTTCATTCATCATATAATACGTGGAAAAAATTTTGTGTACGTGTCACACATTCTTGCAATTTGTTAAAAACAATAGTTGAGCGTCGACTTTTTATAATTTAGGATGAAAACTTCAAAACCTGCAATAGTACATGATGTTCAAAATATACATAACTAAAAATTTTAATTTTTTAAAGAATTTGATTTAGTTTCTTTTGTTCTATAAATGATTTTTATGGGTCGAGTCAGGACGAATCAGTTAGGATGTAAAACTCTCACTATCAATGGTAGTTGGATTTTCAGGAATTCAAATTCGAAATATATGGTTGAATTAATATACGCCAAACAACTAACTTACACCACTTGATGGTATAGAATTTGATTTAGTGATGATTAAGGATATAATACGTATTCCTATCATGGATGGAAAATTAAAAGAAAATAACAATTAAGTTTAATTAATTCAATTATTGTTCATTTATTTCAACCTTCAAGTAGGACTTATATTTCAAGGCAAATGAAGGATTCCCGGGGCAACCTTTTAGGTTGCACATATTATATGCTGAACCAGAACAACATTCAAGTGTATTTGGTAATTTGGGTTGTGTCTGCCTGTCTGGTGTGTATAATTGTATTAATTAGTTAACTAGATTTTATAAATATAATATTAAATAAAACCTAGGAAATTTCAAATAAAACAATTTGTCAGATCCCAGCGACTTTGCATGTCCAATAGTTTCGTTAGGTCAATAATTGAAATTTAATTAAGCATTTTATATAATTATTCTCAATCAACTTTCATGTCTATCTATCTTGTGCGTGATGCTATACTAATTGTGAAGATTAGAACGCGTTTTTATATTTAAATATGGACATTAATATATAGATATTGAATAAGGGCATTATATAAAATTTAGTCGGGAAGGTGGAGAATGTTGGAACGAGAGTGGGCGGTGAAAGATGGGTTTCAACTTTTACATTGGTATCACACAAACTTTCCCTTTCATTCAAACCATCAATGATGTGAGCCTTCTACTGTGTGTGTTTATCATCCCATTATATACACCCATTTCCCTTTTCTATCTTCGTCTTTCCTCCTATTTTTGCTCTACCACCGCTGCTTTATTATATATATACCAAACAAATCACCGGGAGCCAACAATTTCATATTATGTTAATTTAATAAGAGAGCTTGTAATTATATTGAGTTTTTGAATATACAATTACTATTAATATAAGATGTTATATATTTTATTTATTATTGAATAGATTATAGATCCGAATTCATAATAATAAGATATACTAAAAATAAAAAAACAAATGCTACTCTATTGTGCATTGTTCCCCATATGGATTTCCTTTTGTACTACTAGGATTTATTCTTGTTTTTCATTATTAGATGTGCAGCTTTTTACAACTTTTCCATCACAACAGGGTGATCATTCAAGATTTTCATGAAATGGCAGATTATTATATGTCGATATTTCATATTAGCAATTTAGCGTTTGCTATTAGTCGAAATAATCGAATGTAATTAGCCACTAATTAAACGTTCCAACTCCCTATTGAATTAATTGCCAACACAAATCCAAGCTAATATTACCTTTTCTCAAAAATAATAATTGAATGCTTATAAAACTATTGAAGTACGTACTCTTATCTAAACCCTGGTAATAGCCAATAGGACGCCTCAAATTCAATGACAAAGATTCCTAGGCTAAAAATTTATTACCTAATTACAACCTTGTCATACGTTTCTAAATAAAGTTCAACCTTATACAGCACGATGTGCTCTAATGCTGTGCTTAGTCCCTTAATTAATATAATGATTAATTTATTGCAACAGAGACGAATGATTGGCCGTAATTAGACATAGGATAAAAAGTCTTTGTTTTTGGATTTAAATGTTTAAATGAGAAAAAACTGTGCAAATAACCGGAGATGGGGACCATGTTTGAAAAGGAAAGTGAGGGTATTGTGCCTTAAACGTCAAAAATTTCCAGTAATCTGAAAACATCAATCATTCGCACCTTTGAATTGCTCCACAATTTTGCATTTTTTAAGTGTTTTCCGTGGTTCTAGAAGCACACCACTACTTTGTTTCAGTAACTTGCCTTATTTTTTTTGGTCAAAAGTAACTTGCCTTATGGTCTGCTCTTGCTAACAGGACACTTGGTAGTGCGCATCATGTATATAATTTAACGAAATCATTTAGTGTTTTTTTTTTTTAATTCGGAGGTGACACGTTAGTTTTATCAGAAGTCTTGTGTTATGCATGTAATATATAATGAACGGATAAATTTTATATTTTAGTAGTTCAATAAAATTGAACAAACGGAGAAATTCTTATATATAGGCGAGAAAATGTGGAAGATATTTATGTTAGAGTATTTTTTATAATTTTTCAAGAAGGTTTCTTAACGTTTGTCAAATTTGAGGTGTTCAAAAAAATTTTGGTAGCTATGAACATTTTCTCTTTCCTAATTGGATTGAACGGAGGGAATTTTCATTATTATCCTTGGAGAAAAGGAAAAGTGTACTAATGCAACCTTTTCCATGCATTATTCGTTATTCCAACGATTACCCTTTTCTTTTCGTCCATGACTTATTCCAATGATCCAATCCAACGATTCCACTGGATACTATTTCATGACTAAATACAGTTCAAATATTCGATTGAACTCGTAAAATTGACATTCAAAGAAAAGAAGAAAATGATGACTTGGTGCGACTGTGGCAAGATTTTAGACGGACCGACACAAGTGATCATATTAACCCAACCGATAAATATTTTCTACCCAATGCTAAAGATCAAAGCATATTATATATATTGGAAATATGATAAATTAATAATGAAAAAAAAAAAAAGAAAAGAAAGGGAGAGAGAGGGGCAAGTTGGCAAATCCTACATGGTCATTGAGTGAGTGGAGAATTTAATCGTGTGATGGAACACAATTTCTTTAAAAAAGGTGTGCTCCACTTGTTCTTTCATTTTGTCATAATCAAAATTTAAGTTTAAAAAGGATATTATTTATCATGTCATTGGAACTAAAAATGGAGGAACATAAATGTAACTTTTCTTTAAAAAAAAAAAAGTATAAGTGTCTTTCTTCAAAATAGAAAAGAGCTAATTTGGTTCAAGTGATTATTGAGTCATTTTCTATTTCTGGATTCGAATCTTACTTAATTTGCGTGTGTTAAAAAAAAATTAAAATAGAAAAGACGTGCCGGGCGCAAAAGAGTAGCAAAATATTTTGGTCATCGAGTCTTTGAGAATTGAGAGGCTTAAAAAGGCCCAAGCCCAAAATTACATTCCCTTTCTCTTCAAAGCCCATCTTTCGAGACACTCCTTTATTTGGACTATCCAGTGAAGTTACAAGCTTATTAACAACAAAATAGAAAAAGAAATGTATGGATTTGGGCCTTTTGACAACAATTGAATTAAGTTGCTGGTGATTTTAAGGGTGTAATTAAAATGTTCAAAGCTATAATAATTAAATTATATATTTTTTTCAATTTTTAAAAATGCAATTATTAATACGAAGAATATCTTGCTATCTTGAATGATCGGTTCGGCTCGAACTCATAAATATAGGAAAAAAGAATTGAGTTGATGGTATTAATATTGTTTTTCATGGTAAAGGTGAGTACCTGATCTCATTAATTTCGAAATTCGATAATTTAATAATAATTGATAAAAAAAAAAAGGAAATAATGATGGATTTAATTAAACATTTGTTAATACAAATATTAAAAGATAAAGACCAAAGAAGCCCCATACTGACAGGCGACGGCCCAAAAATCCAAATCCAAATCCAAATCCAAATCCTCACGCATCCCAACGATCATCTATCGTCATTTATATGTGTATTTGTATATTGACGTTTTACAAACCTCCACTCTTTCTTCGTCTCTTCGCTTTTACCAGATCATTGGATTATTTCTGAGAATTTAGCTGCTTTTGAGTTTTTGGATAGCAAATATGGAGTACGGTGCGGATGTCCGTGGTCGTATTGCCAGAATTTCAGCTCACCTCAATCCCCCCACTAATCATCAACAGGTCTGTATCTTTTGCAAACTTTGATTTCCTTTCGCGTTATGTTGTTGTTCTGAATCAGAATTGCAATTTGTGTGCGGTAATTTGATTAAATTATTGAGTGAGGATTAGTTGAGTTACTCGGAGCTGAGCCTGCGATTAAGCTTTGGGGCGGAGGAAGTTCGCGATCATGCTATATTTTAGGATTATTGGACAATTGTGTTCTGGAGTTTGTTGATTTTGGGGGATTATTGGGGATTGAGTGGAATTATTCCAGGTATGATTGATGATTTCTATGTGATTTGGTTTAAAGGTGGAGGAAGGTTCGAGTTTATGGCGTGCGGATTGCCGGGCGAAAGGAGGGGCGCCGGGTTTCAAGGTGGCGATATTGGGGGCAGCTGGTGGCATAGGGCAGCCATTGGCGATGCTGATGAAGATGAACCCGTTGGTATCGGTGCTTCATCTTTATGATGTGGTTAACACTCCTGGTGTTACTGCAGATATCAGCCATATGGACACTGGTGCTGTGGTAATATCGCATTTTCATCCCTCTTGAGGTTTCATTAGTTTTTGTAGTTTCTGTTTTTGTTAATTTTGCTCAAATGATTCAGTTTTTTAAGTTTTCTTATTGGCATAATAGTGTGTCGAGAGGGTGACAGGCATTAGAGGTGATGTAGAGATGATGAAACCGGTTTCAATTTAGGAAATTCTCAAGTTACTGCTCAACTTCAGTTACTAGATCAATCTATTCTATTTCTTGTAAAAGTGCGAGGTGGATAGAAATGACTTTGCTAGGAACTGCTAGAGACTCAATATCAAAAGTTTGAGAAAATATGAACTTAAACCGTGCGAATTAGTTCAGCTTATAAACTTCAAGCTGTGCCTCTTTCACATTCAGTTAGTTGTTTGTTTGGAGTTCTCCTCATGTCTATTTCAATTCTAATTTGCAAGGCCACCTTCAGCAGTTGATGTATAGTAATAGCGGAACTTTTGCTTATATACTATCATAATTCATTTTGGGTAACCTTATTAGAAGAACCACTTCAATGGGTTGGTATAAGATGTCCTCACAATTAATGATGAACAGAACATCAGTAACTACACTATCTTGTTCTAAATACATTAAGAAGTTAATTATACTTTGAGAAAGTTTGTCACATCCCATCAGGTCTGACCAGTAGCAACTTGACTGAATCTTTTGATTTCTAGGTTCGGGGTTTCCTAGGTCAACAGCAGTTGGAGGATGCATTGACTGGTATGGACCTTGTAATCATTCCAGCTGGCGTTCCCAGGAAGCCTGGAATGACGAGGGATGACCTTTTCAACATTAATGCCGGAATAGTGAAGACTCTTTGTGAAGGAATTGCCAAGTGCTGCCCTAAGGCCATTGTAAATGTAATTAGTAATCCCGTGAACTCAACAGTTCCAATTGCAGCTGAGGTTTTCAAGAAGGCAGGGACCTATGATCCAAAGCGACTTCTAGGTGTTACCATGCTTGATGTAGTCAGAGCTAATACATTTGTGGTAAGAAACTTCATATCTAATGTCTATTGTTCATTCCTATATTGTTTTATGGAATGTAATCTCTTTCCGAGTTCGTCATCAGTTTGTTGAAATTTCTTTGGTTGAAGTGAGAGAAACCTCTTTATGTCTTTAAAAACTTAAAGCTAACATATTTCTCTAACAATCGTATCTAAGAAATAGATTACTTAATGCTATTTGACCTATTTCATTGTATCAATATGTTTTTGAACCAAAAGGCTGAAGTGTTGGGGCTAGATCCTCGGGAAGTTGATGTTCCAGTTGTAGGAGGTCATGCTGGTGTCACAATTCTACCTCTTCTCTCCCAGGTTGAGTCAACATCATGGGTTCGAGATATATATAGTAGTTCTTATAATTTTGAACACATAATTTCAATTCATCGTTTTGTATTTGTAGGTTAAACCTCCATGCTCGTTCACCCAACAAGAGGTAGAGTATCTGACATCCCGCATCCAGAATGGCGGGACTGAAGTTGTTGAGGTGAGTTTGCCTCTTAGTTGGAGATTTGACCTAATTGTACAAACTTCTCCCAAGGTTTGAGAAATTACAAAAACTTACACTAGACAGACTATGCTGTTAGGCTAAAATATGTCATCACAACATGAATATAACTTGACTGAAATTCTTGAGTTGCTGAGAATCTCCAACTCTTAATTATTCTCCAAGAAAAAGATTCAATATCTGATTCCAAATTACTGTCTTACTGTTGCAGGCCAAGGCGGGTTCAGGTTCTGCAACTCTTTCAATGGTATTGCATCTTTCTTTCTTTAGTTATATTTTCAATTCAACATCAATTGCTAAAAATTCAAACGTAAATAAATGTTGCAGGCATACGCAGCAGTCAAATTTGCTGATGCTTGTTTGAGGGGGTTGAGGGGAGACGCTGGTGTTGTTGAATGTTCATTCATCTCATCTCAGGCACCTTTTTTACTTCATAGACTTGGATTAGCCTCTTGAATCTTTCCATACTATTGATTTTATCCTCATGATGTTGATAACGTGGAGTTTTATCTCAGGTTACCGAACTCCCATTCTTTGCCTCGAAAGTGCGGCTCGGACGTAATGGAGCGGAGGAAATTTACCCCCTCGGCCCACTTAATGAATACGAAAGGTCTGAATAAATGCCCGTAACTTGTCAGAGATATTTTATTTCTTGTCACCGTCGTAAATCTATTTCTGCTCTTCTCAGGGTTGGCTTGGAGAAGGCAAAGAAAGAGTTGGCTGGAAGCATTGACAAGGGTGTTTCCTTTGCAAGGAAATGAGCGCGAGTGGTTTAAAGTTGAATATTACCCTTTCAGGAATAAATTGTAGTGTTTGCTGTACCTTAAAACCGGAATTTGCAAGTGTAGTTCAGGGTTAGAATTGTATTGTACTGTACCAGTTTATACGTACACTGATGCAAATTGGCACAACTTTAAAGGAAAAAATATGAATAAAGGATATAAAGCTTTGTAACCTTGATATGAATACAGGCCCAGGAACTAGCCCACTGCAGTACATCGTTGAAGCCCAGCTCTTTAATCATTTGTTTTCCCATCCTTTCCTCGCAAATGCTCAATAATAGCATGTAATCACTCGGTGGAGATTATTCAGACTCTTGGTCTTGACTACCTGTAGTGTTTGTTTGCGCCTCTCTTTTTTACCAAAAAAAAAAAAAAGCATGTAATCACACAAAAGTTGCAATTTCCACATGTGTACAGTAATTATAATGTTTGAGGGGAAAAAAAAGGATAAGGAGTTTAACGGTTTAATGTTATGTTAAATCACTCAGATACTAGATTAGTCAGATAATTTGTGTTCGAGTTCTTTTATATGCAGTTACTATCGATAGTAAGAATTTTATAGGGTATTAGTTCAATTTGTTTAATTTGATGACATTCGAATTCACAATCAGATATAAAACTAAAAGAATAATGTTAGCAAAAGCTGAAAGTTGGGAGATATTTTATTGAATAATTGGTGAGTACACTAAAACCATGTCAAATCGAAAACAATTGTGTTTCTGTCCCTACCCATATATCTTTATGTCAATCTTTGTTCGACTTTATGCTGAAATAATATGTAATGTTCGTGGGAAAATATATTTCCTGATTCACTTTGCAGGGCTGTCCAGTTTTGCCAGTTCCCACTATTCTGTTTATGTTGAATTTTGAAAGTTTGACGTTGAAAGCACTTCCCCTGCCTTTCACCTTTTCCAGTATGGCCTCTGTGCAACATGTTCCATGATTCAATGCATGCAGCACCGAGGAAAAATAATACTACTAACCAAAATTTATGTGACAATATTGCTTTTTTTTAAAAAGAAATTGGGTTCAATAATTGTGATATTAGGAAGTTATATATGCTCAGCCATTTTAACAGTGATGACTATTAATGTTAATCCCAAAACTTTAGAAAATAATATAAGGGTAAAATGATGGGCCAAATCTATCAGTTTCAAGGAGTTGGCCAGTAGGCCAGTCCAATAAATTAGGAGATGGCTTAGAAGGAAATCGGTGAGTTCATCAGCTAACAAACTCGAACGACGGAACTCATGAGGCTTAGAGACGAGCTAGCAAACTCGTCTACTGTGTTTGAGGGAAAATGGATGATCGAGGAGTATCATAATTGTTTTAGACATAAGCGTCAAACAAAATATTATCGAATAGACAAGAATGAATCACGCTGATAAGAATCATGTTTACCATTCAAGTAATAAATTAAGACTAGCCCTAACTTTTAGACTTTAAATACATCATTCAGGACAAGACAATATCATTAGATGATTCGATCTCTTAATTAAACTCTCTTAAAGTCTCGGGTAATTCATCCTACATCTATAGCTAGCTGTATTTCATTTGAATTCCTTTGGTTTCAAAAACTATACACAATTACCGACTGCGAGAACACATGGTTAAGGACACAAAGTTGACGATTGATTGCGTTAATTTTGGACATAAAAAAACAAAATAGCATTCACCAATCAAATTAATCATCACATATCAAATCTAATCTCTATGTTTGCAATTAGCCATATAATGAATGAAATAACTGCGCGGTTGAACATTAGAATAATTGAATTATTGGGATGTTAATGCAAGTGAAAGAAAGCAAGGGGGCCAAGACAAAGACTATGATGTCTAATTGCAAAAAAGTTGATGGATTCCACAAATATTATCTTTCATTTTTTACAAGAAAAGTTTTTGTCCTTTAGGTTAATTTTAGTGTGAATAATGCTCCTCCTCTTTCTTGAGTTGGATTGATAGGGATGGTTGTTACAGTCTTTAAGACAGTTAAACATGTCACTTTGAACAAGAGTCTATACATTTAACAAAGAAACTTTACAAGAGTTAGAATCCAAAGCTCTATGCTAGTATTTACTTAGTATAATGATTGATTAAAGTGGCCAATCTCCTTTTCTTAGTCCATATATAGATAGACATCTATTCAATTTGGTCCTACCCTTTACAAAGAATTCAACTTAGTCCTAATCTTTTCTAAAATCACACAAGCGTGATCCTTTTAATCTGTTATATATCGACTAAATACTAAATTATATATTTTTTAATGATATTTGACAAATAACTTTATTAATTTATTTTAGAGTGAATTAGGTCAGACACTTGATATCTGACAAATCCCAAAACCGGAGCGCCAGTTCAGTAAGTGAACTTTTGGTGCTAACATAGTTCAATTGCTTAATGTTTTTGGGGTTCCAATGAACTATACAGATCACATCTTAAATTAGCATGCTATTTGGTCCTAACAAAAACAGAGTAATGAAATGTAGAGGCGCTACAAGACAGACAGAGATACGACAAAAAGGAAAGTATGCAAGAATATATGGCCGGTTAGTAGGTGTTTTCTTTCTGAAACAAGTCTATCATTATTCACTTCTATATCCTATCCTCTACTACAATAATTACTAATTACCTTTTGCATCCCTTTTCATTTTGCTTCACTCAAAAGATCAAGTCGTCCACCATCTCCCTAGACCTTGACCTGTGCTTAGTGTGCATAAAAAATTTTCATATTAAATAAAATTCTCGTGCCACCCCTCTTAGATTTGAATTTGAGACCTTATATTCAATTACCTCCCTAAGTCTAGGTGAGTTATTCATGCCAATCCCTTTTTACTTTGCTATTATTGTTATAAGCAACTCCATCATTTTACATTTAATATATTTGGCGTGCATAAAAATAATTAGAAAATGAAATAAATTATTAAAACAACAGAACATCTTTATGGGTTTCACCGCTTAAGCTAACTTTTAATTCTACTATAATCTGATAATTGAATTACAATAATTTTCATGACCATGTGATGTAAGACAAATTAGAAAAACCACTCAAATAATGACTTTATTTCTGCTATATCTCTTGGCCATTTATTTATTTGTTTTTGCTGTATCTCCACATGCGTACGTATTCCATATCCAATATTTATTCATTTTCATGAAGGCCAATTAATACTTAAATATTAATATTTACATTTCCGATGCAGATCGTACCCTGGCGTGAAATGGACTGATGGGGCAAATTCTTTCCAGGGGAATTAAATTCCGTTACATGTATTTTACGTTAAAACTGTAAAAATGGCAGTCTTTCACCAACAAAGAGTTCA
>JBBMKE010000010.1:11068510-11082076 GCA_037834125.1 Lippia alba | reverse complement strand
TAACCGAACCGCCCGCCGGTCCGGTTGACGGTTCTAGCGGTCGGACCGTCCGGTCCGGTCCGATCCGCAAAACACTGAATGATACCACGGATTACTATTACTAATTAAGAGGAGGCTTTTGTAACGAATAAGTGTTATAAAAATTTTGTATTATAAAAATTAATTGGTGAAACTTGTGTATTATAAATTATTGCATGAAAATCTTAAGTTGATTATTTGAGTTGCACGCGCCGTAAATGCAGTTGAATATGTATTTTTTTCATGTAAATTATCATTTTCACTTTCTTTTATTAATTTTTAAATACAACTATTGTTTTATCTTTTCATTCAGACCTAAATTTTCAAAATTCTCTTTCGTTCGTCTATTTCAAATTTGTTTTCATACATTCTCAAACATTTCGATTTAAACTTAGTTGTTCATATAGAATAAGATAAAGAGCTAATTACTAGGAAGCACGGACATGCCTAGAATTTGGTCCGTGTATGTCCAACACGTGTCGGATACGGCTAAAACGTAACGTGTCTGAAATTTATAAAAATAAAAAGGGAACATAGTGTCGGACATAGCGGGGTGAAGTGTTCGGCACGGTTCTGACACAGCAGGACAAATTTTGTAATTATATAATTTTTTTATACGTTTTTAATATTTTTAAAATTTTTTGGAGAAAAAATAAGTTGAAAAATATATATTAATTTAGGATTCGTTTTTCTTTTTTCCCTTTTTTTAGTCTTATATTAGTATGTCGCGATATGATCACTGCATTGCATGCGGATCTCCAAACCCCATATGTGTTGTGACATGATTCGAAGCTGCGATTATATGCGTATGAATCAATATTTGATGTAGCCATTGTCCAAGCAAATCAAGACATGTCATCTTAATCTACCATTACACGTAATTTGTAACGGAATATGAATGTTGCAATGTGATTGAACTTAGATAACAATGTAAAAGGTTTGGATAGTATAAATAATTTAGCATGGTTAGCCACATTTAAAAAACTGCAATGACAACCGTATCATCAGTCATCACACACACACTACATATTTCTTATTCCAAAACAAATCATGCTGGGGTGCAGAATAAAGGTAACGGTGATGGAGAGAAAATCATCACATCTCAACAAACTCACTCATAAATGAAGTCATCACAGTGTGGATTTGGGGTAAACAATTCAGAATCATGCAGAAACCAAGTCCTTGCCAAACGTAAGCTAAACTACTACATAACAACCAAAAATGGCATCTCGATTACACCTATACAAACTTATCATGCGTGACAAGTTCCCACCCCTAATATCTTTTTTTTTTCATTTATTATTATTATTTATTTTTTTGGGGGGGGGGGGGGGGTTGGGTTGGTTTCAAGAACAATTAAAATAGAAGTGGTCCAAATGGGGATAGGAGGGACCATTGGATTTTCGCCAGTATAGCTAGGTTGTGAAAGCATGGCTTGTCTCCTCTCCTCGTGATCAAATTCCATCTAAAATAAGGTCACAATCTTATATTATATGTATGGATTTTGAATTCACTATTTTAATTTTTCATTATACACATCAAAGAGGTAAATTAGGTAAAAACAAACAAAAATGTACACTTAAAGAGTGTTACCGTTTTTTCGTTAGGGCTGGGAGAATAATACAAATCTTACGTGTTAAAAATTAGAAGAGTCTTGAATTTCTTGATATATTGATATTAATAGGAATGGAAATATCAAAATGTTTTCAAATCTTAAATGCACGATATGGTTTGAAATTCTAGCGAAAATTTGTTACAATGTGTATTCAAATATTACAATTTATGTCGTTATTTGCATGGGTAACAGGAACTGTCACCATAATCACATAAAACCAAGTCCATCAATTATCAGCTCAGCAATATTAGGGTGGATTTGTCTGTATCAATGCTTATTCATAGTTTGTACAGATTAAGGGAGAATTCATTCTGCAGCTTTTCAAATTTAGACAAAGGGAAAGACAACGCTTCATCAGATCTATTTGCCTTAATCAGCTCCAGTCTATTCAAGTTTTGTCTACTTGCAAATACAACTGGGGATTATATTATTCAGACAGGGTTGTTTCAATACAGTCTCTTCAAATATTGATAAGTTTCCTACAGTTGATGAACTCACACAGGACAAACAACATATGAAAAAATAAAGAATTAAGTCACGAGTTGTTAGAATGTGCATTTTGTGTTTGTGTAGCAGCCAGAAAGACAGAACCGGCCCCTGAACCGCCATGGGAGTGCTCGATTATCACGTTGTCCGAAAGGTCGCTCCCCAGCATTTCCCAGACGGTGCTGTGTAGATAGTTTCTGAATATCCGATAGTGTTCGTATAATCCTCCTTCGATTGTAATAACGTTCTTTCGATTTGAGATTCTTCCCATCTTTTTGACAATACCCACGATTCCAGCTCCGACCAGTCGAGCCCCACGTTCTGCCACTATGTCACAGATCTCTGCAATCATTTCTCTAATCATCGGAGTAGAATTGTTTATCTGAGAGGAGTACATTGTCAATTTGTGGTCATGGAAATAAACTGGTAAATGTAATAATGTATATTGAGTATTGACAATGGATAACTAAGGCATACGTCGAAAATTTCCTTTAGTTTCTCTTCGACTACTTCGTAATCCTCTGATATGTCTTGGTGCATTGCAGCTATATCAGGAGCCCTATCCGAAGCGGTTAAGTGCACGAATGGATAACTCTTCTTAAAACTGGAAAAAGAGATGCTTGAAATTATCCTCATAATTACCTTAATAAGTAAGCAGTGGCAAGTCTTGGTGGAACCCAATCTCCAAACAGGGCTGCTTCTCGGGCCATCTTAAGCAAAATCCTTCGAACAATCTCACCTAAATTCATGCCTGAAATAAGCTTCTCAAATATCTGAGGCAGAAAAAACGAGATTTAACAATAGAGGATTTACTCAACATGCACAAGCAAACACCAGTAGATTGAACTTATTAAAGGATTTACCCCTCTTCCAGGATCGATGCTTTCAGCATCTAACGAGGTATCATACTCTGTTAATGGAAGATGAGAGGAGCTGAAATTTCCCCATTGCATATTAATAACCTGCTGAATATCAACAACATTAATCCATTAACTGTTTCCATGTTAACCTAGGAAATGAATAAACTCATGCTAACCGTTTCTGTGCCTGATTTCGGAGACTCTTTTGGTGATGTTGAGATTGGTCCAGCAGATTCTATGTAAGCAACATCGGTGCCCATTCCTACACTCACTGCTGCCACACTTTCTTTGCTGTAATATCTTCCTCCCGCCAAATCTCCAACAGTATCATTAACCTGCACAATCAATCCGTGCTTATTGATCCCAACAGAGAGTATATTTCAGTTTAACTGATAAATAGCTAAAGAAAAATAAAGAGTAGCTTACAACTGCACAAACACGCATGTCTACTCCATGCACCTCCAAAGACTTGTTGAATTCAGTTGCCAATTTCTTCCCAACCTGATTGATTAATTTTGCACATAAACATACTGCAACGTGATTCGTACATAAATGTTTGCATATATAATTTGAGATTGTCACAGTGTTTGCTTAAATACTGGCAATACTTTAAGGCTACTAATTAAGGGAGAAATGACTCAACTGTTTCATCAATCGATAGCCTGTTCCATTTGGTGGCAATCACTGAAGATTCAGGAATTTGGTCTATTGGACATGATACTGTAAATCCCAATTTTCTTTCTCCCGCACTCGGATCGTTGTCTGTCGCTCCATGTACTGAAACAAATTTTGCCATCTCAAGTGCCATGAAATCGCATAACTCCTGATAACAGGAATGAAGACATGAGTGATGCCAATAGTGAAGCAACATTAAGCTAGAACAATAGAATTCAAGTAAAACACCAGCGAATTAACTAGGCATAAGCTCATACCGTGCTGGTAGGATCACAATTAGCTATTATATCAGAAGGAATCGCAATCTCTTGTCTGCGTAAATCAGCAACAGGTTCATTTTTGCCTTCAAGTCTGGCTCTTACCATCAGAAAATGCGTTCCTCTGAGATTTATCCCATAGTATGTTCCTTTCTCTTCCCTGATCATATCATAATCGTTAAATAGATGAATTCTGTTTACTTCAATTTAAAACGGTTGATCAAATTCAGGAATCAAGTACAAAAACCAGCCTAATGCAGCGACACATTACACCTTTTCGCATAATAATACAAAATCCCTAATTTCACGTTCAGGGCACACACACAGTCGTAACGTACCCTGTAGGAAGAGGTGCGAGGTAGGAGACGAGCAAGTGTAGGTTCCCTCCTCCATCGCTGGACGAGAGACCTGCTTCCATTTCAGACGCCAAGTCATCGGCAACGCGCCAGAGCCTCGCCGCCGGCGCGGCGCCACGCCGCGCGAAATCGCGGAGGATCCGCTGCGCCTGTCTCCACCGCCGCTCGCTCCTCCGCCGCCAGTGGCCGACTAATACAGCCACCCCCAACACCGCCGCAGCTGTTGTGACAGCCGCCGCCGCCGTCACCTCCTTCTTCATGTTTTCCAGTGGCCGTTTCCGTTTCGGTTTAATTTGGCATTAATTAGTTTTCTGGAATAATTATTAATCTTAGCTCCATTTTTCCAGATTCCAGGCATAGGCATTACTATTTCGCAATACATCATCATCCCATGAAAGTAGTGGAAGAAAGAAACAGAGGAGCGACATGTGTGAGACAAGGACGAGATCCAAGCTTGAGCTGCTAATTCAAACATTTCGTTTTTAATATTGGGCTATGGCCCAAAAGGCCCAATAGTGTTGATGATACAAATACTTTAGTGTGACTCATGTACAGGCCCAAAGCCTATGAATCTATGCTGCAGGTTTACAGAAACGGTAGTCCCGAATACGGTGACATAGATTTTCTTTGAATTTCCCATGTGAGTATTGTCGGACAAGTGTCCGATACAACACCTCACTGTAAAATGATATTTTTAGAAGTGTTCCGTACATCAAAACCCAAAACATACCATTTTCAAGATTTGTTAATGACTTTCTTTTTTTAAGTGTGGTCGAAATTCGAACTCGAGTCATTATTCTAAAGAATGCTGGTTAATTAGGTAATTTTGAGAGATTGTTACATTGTATAAAATTACAATATAGGACACTGTTTGATATTCGAAATTTTAACCGAATTTACGGTCATGGGATTGTTTGATAATATTATATTTATAATTTGATTTATCACTCATTCTAATTTTATATCAACCATACAATAAGTGTAAAATGTTTATTCGCTCATTGTACCCATTTGTCAAACTAGGTTTGGTGTAGAATTACTTGAGTTACATGTGAAGCTCGGGCCATGTTTTTTTTTTTTTGGCAAGTATTGGCAAATGCTATGCACGAGGGGCATATACTATTCAAAATTCAAGGCTCAACAACATGAGCTAAGTTTGAGTATGCACTATATATACCATGGACTGGTGTGTTTGGAAGCAGATAATAAACGTTCAAAACACTGGTGCATGGGTTTGTATTTGTGGTTATGTAGGGATAAGTAATGCAAATCAACGACCCAGATAAATCAGTTAATTCGAGACTAAATTTTAGGTCATTTTGGGCTGTTGATTTGCATTACTTTTTCCTGCATAATTGCATAATAATATATATATTCATTGCTGCAATTCTGCCATGACTAATTTATGTTATTAAGTTCTCACACAATTGGAATTGGTATTTGTTTCTTTATTAATATGATTATATTACAATTACTATTACTATTATTAACCATTTTTTCATTCGTAATTAGCCTTTAGTATTCCGATCAGAGTAATTGAGCGAGCCTGTCCGGCGGAGGATGAGTGGCCGATTTGTGGCGGTTGCCGGAGGAGGAGCGCAAGGAGAGGCGTCAGTTGATCAGCTTCCCGCATTAAAATTCAAATTTTTGTGATCATGTAAAGGTTTTTAATTAATTAATCGATCTCGTTCTTGTTATTATTTTCGTTCTTTCCAGTTTTTCAATATTTCTAGTATCTCGTTCTTTTTTAATGGTGTTGGATGTATTTTCTTACTTTTGTAAACTCTGAATACGTAAAATCAATTAATTAAGCATTTTATTACATTAGCAATTTGTTTAATTTGTTGGAAATGAGACCTATCCATGAACTTTAAATCCGAAACAAGAATAATTCCTTGGAACAAAGGAAACTCTGTCACTAATTCCTCTACCATGCATCACCAACACTGCAAATCTCCATTGGTTTGAACTTTGAAGAAGTTGGCACAATAACATTTCCCACTTCAACGCTGCAAAAGTGCCGCTCGAAGAGCCGTGGCAACTTCTTTTCCCGTCAAGTTGAATTCTTTCTCCACCTGCAATGAAAAATAAAACTAAGATTTAGTCTCACATCCCAAATGTAATATCTTTTATTCTCCATCTTGTAATACCTCTGCCATAATGGAAACGTCGAGGGCGACGTTTCCGAACACAGTGGCGCTGGCGTTGACGACATTCATATTAAGACTCTCCACTTTGCAGAGTAAGTCGACAAGAACTCCCTTTTCCTTCCGACAATGTACTTTGACAAGGATGCGATTTTCGCAGACTCTGGCTTCAACCTCCGGCAGCCGCTGCTCCTCCTCGTATCCGCCGCGGTAGGAGGAACCCGCATCCTCCACCACGATTTCTGACTTGTTCACAACTAGTGCAGATTCCACAGCCTCTTTCACTGCTTCTTCTTCCTCAACATTCATCCCTTTGTCTTGCATACGTTTCAAGTACTTTATGGCATCTTCAATAGCTGAACTTTTATCCATCTATAATAAAGGCAGCTAGACACGGGTATTTCCTGAGAGATCGACAATTCAGTACATATATATATATATACATATAATTTGTTATTTAAAATATATATATTAAATCGATGTTTTTTTTTCCCCAATATTTTATCAGCATGCGGCTATCGGGGGTATTTCTTTAATACAATTATTATCTACTCTTCTGAAAAGAACAAGAAACGCGTACATATGATGGAAACCGTTCATGCTACCAGAAAGACTAGGGCTTTCAGATGAAAATAGGAGGGCATACCTTATTTGGAAATTATATTGCATGATTATTTGCGTGGCAGATATTTTGGATATCATAAATTTAAGATCGAAAAATAAATACCCGGTAAATATCTCGTCTTCTCCAGCAGTACCAGCATGGAATAATTAAACAAGACAGCTTAATTTAATTAAGAGTATGGGTTGTACAAGGTGAGCTTTTAGGTGATTAATGTGAATTAAAATAAAATGATTAATGTGAATATAAATAAATAAACATGGGTGGTCTGAATTCACATCTCATCAACGTTTTTCCATCGTATGAGACCAAAACAAAGAAAAAGAAAAAAAAAAAACGTTTTTCAATAGTGTGGATGTGAATCGATAATCAGTTTGATTTTCAAAACATTAATTGGATGCCAAATTGGGTCCACGAAAGCCGTTTTAACTTTTCCCCAATTATTTTTTTTGGCAATAAGCTCCAAATATCGGGTGTCAAACTTCAAATTTTTTACGTCCTATATAAATTAATGTAATTAGTGAAATGTTACCGTAAAAAAAAATGTAATTAGTGAAATGTTAAGGACATAAATTTATGCAGGGCCCGCATGGTTGATGGTGGTATCTTTGCATTTATTTTATTTTATGTTTTTTTATGGTGTAAGTATGCAACTCTTTTTTGTGAATATAATATTTTATAGTATGCGTGCATCTCGTGCAAGAGATCGACATGCATACACAACCAAGACCCAAGGCCCAAAGGCCCATTAGTTGGTAGTTGGTACATTTTAATCCCAATTTTGCCCTTTTATTGTGTGTTCTTTCGACTTTCGAGTGCCGATCATAGTTATTCGGAGAAGTGATGTCTATCCAATAATATGTGTAGGGCCTATAGGCCCAAGTTCAATAATTATTGAGGCCCAATTCTGGAACAAGCTTCATTTAAGCCTTAAGGTCTGGTATCTGAATCAATTGAGTTGAAGCCTAGTATAAGCCCGAAGGCCCAGTGGATTCAATTTAATTTATATCACTATTTTTTGTTTTTTTATTTTTGGAAACCTACAAAAGCCGTGGGGTATTAACGAGGCCTACACCTCATATATAAATCAACCACGCACCAAGTATAAATATAGTTATTCATAAACCACAAATCAGATAAATTATTTGAGTTCAACTGTCCACGAAACATATGGATACAATAAGTGGACACTTCTCCAACAACCAATTATAAAGCTATCACTAGCCGAAAAAGAGGTAATATACAAATTATTACAACTACACGCACTCCAACCCTTCATATTAAGCGGCTTAAAAGGATCCCCTGTTGACCTCATCGAGAGCCGCCCAATCTTCCGGGCAGGCCTCTCATTTTTTACGTTTGATAAATATCTGGTGTCATGTACAAAGTTATCAATTACACAGTTAAGAAATCTCCACTTAAAGCGACTAAGTCCATAATTGCCACCCCTCCTTTTCTCCAAACTCTTTGATGCTACTAATCTGCATTAAAGAATACCAATCCAACTCGCCAAGACTATAATCAAATGCAATATTATTGTCCATAATAGAATAATCATTAAAATTTAAAATTTATATCACTATGTTATATAACAACTCACTTTTGAGGTTTTTAATTAGCCCACCCACAATGGGTTGAATAAATTTACAAAATTGCCCCAGGTGGTGGTCAGGCCAGTGAAGCTGGAAGGGATGCCTGCATGAAGAGGCTTGACTCGTTTGGTATATTTTGATAGCGAAGGGACGTTTTAATTGAAGATTTGTGGAAGCTAATACGCCGTCGATTTGCTTTATCCATTAACTAATAAAAATGTTGTCTGAGTTTCACATTTTATTCTCACGTTTTTTGATATGGATGAAGATGGAGAATATCAAGAGATAAGAGTAAGAATATGATAATTGATATAATTAATATTTAAAATATGCATTAAAAATTATGATTTTGTTTATTAATAAATTAGCATCTTTATTATTTATGTAATTATCTTTTCCTTTGAGAGTCAAAGTAGTTTAAAATATCTTTTATCTTTTAATATAGTTAATTGTCATTACGTTGTTTTCATGATCGGAAATAATAATTAAATTTTCCTAATCTCTCTCTATATTCTTTCCTCCCCTAAATTTCACCGGCCGGTCAGTCTTACCAGATTATCTCCCCCTCTTATTTCAAACTCTCCTCTCCTCAATTTCAACCGGCCGGACTGTCCTCCGGATTATCTTTCTCTTCTCATCTTCTCATTCTTACAAGTCTGAGACTGCTCTAAAGTCTCTTACGATACGTTAGTTTGTATCATTGATTCTTTCATTGGTTCTCGTAAGATGTTAGAGTTCGTCAGCGTGGCATGTTTTACGAAATTTCAGCAACAAAGTGCAATAAATTTTCAAGAATTTCAACACCAAAACGAGACACGTTTCAAGAGATTTCAACAAGAGTCTGGACGAGTTGTTCCCGAGTTACACCTTGAGGACAAGGTGGTTTTTTTTATGGGCAAGAGAGTGATACAGATGAAGATGAAAAATATCAAGAGATACGAGTAGGGATAAGATAATTGATATAATTAATATTTAATATATGCATTAGAAATTATGATTCTATTTAGTAATAGATTAACATCTTTATTATTTACGTAATTATCTTTTCCTTTAAGAGTCAAAGTAGTTTAAGATATCTTTTATCTTTTAATTATATATTGGTGGTGGTCATTACGTTGTTTTCAGGATCAGAAATAATAATTCAATTCTTGAACTCTAATTCTCTTTTCTCTCTCTCGTCTCCAACTTCTCCCGCCGGTAGGTCTTATCGGATTATCTTTCTCCCCTAATCTCCAACTCTCTTATCCCCTTACAATTTTTTCGGCCGGTCGGTCCTACCGAATTATCCATATATTTCTCATCCCCTATTCTTATGAGTTCGAGACTGCTCTAAAGTCTCTTTCAATGTGAAGACTGTATCATTGGTGCTTTCATTGAGAGTCGATCATGGCTGGATTCGTTAGCACGACATGTTTTCAAGCAGTCCAACAACGAGTGCTGGGATCAATGATTTCCCACACCGCGGCGTTGCAACAACTCGCTCAAACCATGCAACAATTGCAAAACGACTTGTCAGTATACCGTAAGCGAACGGAGGCATCATGAGCAGTTTCGAAATTGTCCAGTGTGATTCCATGTGTCGAAGCTCGTCCAACCTTCGACCCCAATCCCATAAAAAGGTGCTTTTATTGTTCTTGCAAGATGTCTGAGTTCGTCAGCGTGACAAGTTTTAAGGAATTTCAACAACAAAGTGCAACAAATTTTCAAGAATTTCAACACCAAAACGAGACACGTTTCAAGGGATTTCAACAAGAGGCTGGACGAGTTGTTCCCGAGTTACACCTTGAGACAAGGTGATTTTTGATGGGCAAGGGAGTGATACGGATGAAAATGAAGAATATCAAAAGATAAGAGTAGGGATAAGATAATTGATATAATTAATAGTTAACATATGTATTAGAAATTATGATTGTTTAGTAATAAAATAACATCTTTATTATTTACGTTATTATCTTTTTCTTTAAGAGTCAAAGTAGTTTAAGATATCTTTTATCTTTTAATTACATATTGGTGGTGGTCATTATGTTGTTTTCAGGATCAGAAATAATAATTCAATTCTTCAACTCTAATTCTCTTTTCTCTCTTTTGTCTTTAACTTCTCCCACCGGTGGGTCTTACCAGATTATCTTCCTCCCCTAATCTTCAACTCTCTTCTTCCCTTACAATTTTTCCGGCCGGTCGATCTTATCGGATTATCCATCTATTTCTCATACCCTATTCTTATGAGTTCAAGACTGCTTTAAAGTCTCTTTCGATACAAAGACGGTATTAGACACATATTAATATATATATATATTTCTCGGTTCTCTCTCCTTTAGTATAATTTTTAAGGTTTTACACGTGTTGCATATTTAGTCTATGGAGTAGGAGATGTCAAGCTCTATCTATTGGGTCATAGCCTTATAGCCTATCTAGCATATACCAAACTCAAATCATTAGCTATCAAATTCGAGAGCTTCCTAATTAAAACACCCTCCTCTTTTGGACCTAATTAAAAAGTTCCATGTACCGTTATCCCAAACCAATAATGCAGCATATTCACATTCAAAACTCATCGAAACAAAGGAAATTCTAGTTTGAGCCTAATTTGACCAAATTAGTATAATCAGAGGGTGAGTGTTTTGTACTTGTCGCGTGGTTGGTGGAAAATTTAGGAAGAGTGACTAATAAAATAGCAAATGTAATACACTTGTCTTTTTAATTGATTGAGTTCGATCAAGCCGGATCTTGGCTAGAATATTCCAAAAAAAAGTCACTAAGTAAAATATTTTATAAATACAAATGTAATTAATGCACAAGAATAAACTTATTTGTAACTAACTATCCGTAAGGAAAGTATAAAAATCAGTTAAGAGTGTTGTTTATGTAAAAATAGAATATGTATTTTGAATACGTACTCTGCATGAGATAATTTTTCGAAAAAAGAAACTTATTTAATTTAATTTTTTTTATTTTAGAATTATTGTAAACTAGATTATTCTGGCCTAGTACAAATTTTTTCTCCACCCAATTGAGCGAGAGACTAATTTCTTGAAGTATTATGTTTTATACGGAGATCTCTCATAATGTAATTTTTTATATTTACAAAATTCGAATTCGTGACCTCGTTTAAGTGAATTCAAACTGTTGCCCACTTGAATTTATTTATTTAAACTTGAGTTGGGTCAATCAAACTATTTAAGCGTAAAAATTCTTTTTATAGTATATATAATATTTATTTGACTTTCAGTCGGGTTAATCATACACCTTCAGTGCGAAAACTCTTTTTAATTATAATAGTTGTGTTTAAAACTAAATCTTGAACACAAATTAAATCAATATATTTGATTATGCCAAACATAACATTATCAATTAAATTCGCCAGGTTCTTAATTAAAACACCCTCTTCTTTACATTGCTGATTTGAATGAAAAGAGTGAATCCACCGTTATCCTAAATCAATAATTGTAGCATCGTGGCACTCAGACCCCCAGTTACAGTCACCGCACGTGTTTAACACTTTAATTTTAAAGTAGTTTCAAAAAATACTTTAATTTTAAAACGAGATTACATTCAACCAACACTCCTGTTCAAAAAGTTTACCACGTTTTCCTTCTGCTACACTCGCCTTTAAATACGATACACCTTCGCATCTTTAATCTCCACACAAACATAAGCAGTTTTCTTTCCATTTCTCGAAAACTAGCTACATTCAAATCACGATTAAGATTTAAAAAAAAAAATGTCGTGCATTAGAAATCTTAATAACATTTTTCTGCATCATGCAAACTCTACTAAACTTCGTAAGCCCAATAGAAAGAACATCAATTGTTCATGGCCAAAGGTTGAAGATAAAGCTTCAAACATAGTACTGTGCTCGAGTGGCATAATTGGCCTGGAAACTCTTTCCAGGCCGGCCATTTCAGACACTATGAGACTGATTGATGAAACTAACGATGGACTGTTTAGTACTGGAAAATTTGGCAGGTTTGGTGGAGTGTTTGTGCCCGAGACATTAATCAGCTGTTTGAACAAGCTCGCAGCTGAATTCAACCTCATCCTACATGATGACGATTTCCAGGTTGATCATCAACTTGGTTTTCTGTATGTCTTCATTTCTTGAAATCATATGGAGTACAATTTGTGGTTCTAATAATACTTATTTATATATGCAGGCTGAGCTTGCTATTGCGCTGAGAGATTACGTTGGCCGTGAGACTCCTCTTTATTTTGCTGGAAGGCTCACGGAAAACTACAAGAACAGCAAAGGAGAAGGCCCAGAAATTTACCTGAAGAGGGAGGATCTCAACCATACCGGATCCCACAAAATCAACAACGCCCTAGCTCAGGCGATGATCGCCAAACGCATGGGCCGGAAACGCGTGGTGGCCGCCACGGGCGCCGGCCAGCACGGCGTTGCTACGGCGGCGGCCTGCGCTAAGCTTGCGCTGGACTGTACGATAATTATGGGCAACGGCGATATCGTTAGACAGTCATCCAACGTCCTTTTAATGACACACTTCGGCGCTGAGGTACCAATATATATAAACTATTAATTTCATAACTAAAATAAGTACAAAAGTTGATGTATTCAACCTTACTTATTTTAAAAGTTAGTTGATGAAATGAGAATTGTGGAGCATATATTAACTAAAATATGATTAGTTAATTTTTCAATGTTGGACATGTTAACAAGCATGACTGTATGAGGTCTTTTCCAATTTATTATTGATTAATTTATCCAAACGGGGTGAATCTTATCCAGGTAAAATCTGTTGAAGGAACGTTCAAGGAGGCAACGTCGGAAGCAATCCGGAACTGGGTCGGAGACCTAGACAACAGCTACTACTTGGCGGGCACGGCCGTGGGGCCGCACCCGTCCCCGGCGATGGTTCGAGAGTTCCAGTCCGTAATCGGAAAAGAAACCAGAAAACAGGCAATGGAGAAATGGGGCAGTAA
>JBBMKE010000010.1:11049875-11067355 GCA_037834125.1 Lippia alba | reverse complement strand
AGTAATAGAATTTGATTTTAATAGTAATTCATTTATTATTTATAAAAAAAATATGTATTGCATAGATTATTTTCATTCTATATAATTTATTATTTATTTAAAAAATTTTAATTTGTAAAATTCATAAATGTATTGTAAATTATACCGTATATTAATACTGTGCATCGCATGGGGCATACACTATGGGCATGAGAAATGAAGAGGGGTTGGACGGAAAAAAATGAGTAAAATGAAGGGGAGCAACAAGGAGATGATGAGGAGTAAGAAACTGAAAGACTGAAAATGAAGGAAAGCCGATGAAGATATAAATATTGAATAAAGCGAAGAGGAAGAAGATAAGGAAAATGAATGGTAGTAGCAGGATGAAGGAGAAGATGAAGATATAAATATTGAAGAACAACAGCCAGAGGAATAGGAGCAACAAGTGGAGATTGAAGATCACCTGGAAGACGAAGAGGATATGGATGATCAGGGCAATGATGACGATTGCAGGAATCACGGTGAGGGCCGCAGAGACCAATCAATTTCCATCAATGCCTCATTAGGAGCACCACAAAGGTCCACAAATTCGTCGTGCGGGTGATCAGTTCTCCAAGAATTAAGGTTTATGTTTTATTATGTTAAATGAATTTGAACAATAGTTTGACTTGAATGATGTGATGCTTATTTTTATTACAGTTGTGGGTATTTAGTTTGTTGTTGATTATGTTAGGAAGTGTTTGATTCATAAGATTGTAGTTCGTGGGTTAATATGGTTTGGGCTTTTTAAGTTGAATTACCTCAGTCTAGGCTTAAGTTAATTTATGTTTGATAGCCCATTTCATAATCCAATTAGCTTTAATATCCTGTTTGATATTACAAACTTTTTAATCCTTATTGCATTCATTTACCAAAATACCCTTGGATATAAAGACAAATAATGAGTGAGACAATCTATTCATCTCCCCCGGTCCCCAATTCAATTTTCAATCACTAGCTGGAGATATCGCAGAACAGGGTCAAGCGATAATCTGTTGCCTTCCAAATTCCAATCCTCCATCGTCGTGTAAGTTGCATTGCCTTCCGTCCTCCAAAGTCCGGTAAATTATATTTAAATTCATGTCGTTCTGAAATTTTACTTGAATGTTGATATGTTTCAATTTGCACTGGGTTATAATGAAATCGAAACTCTGAAATGTGGGCATAATGGAGTTTATCATTGAAGTATTGGCGCATATTCTAGAAAGGGTTAATTACATTTTCTCATCCCAAGTATTGACTTTTTTACACTTTGCTACCTAAAGTTTCGATTGTTACCGATCGTCGTCTGAAGTACGTTAAGTATTGCAGATTGCTACCTAAAGTATTTTTCTGATCATAATATTTTTTTCTTAAGGACAAGAAAGTCATTTTAGTTTTTTTCTTAAAATTAAAAAAATAATATAATAAGGATATAAACAATAATTCTCCAATAATTCCACATGAGATAAAAATACGTAACTGGAATATAGTCAGCACAGAAAACTGTCAGACAACTGTTACAAAAGCAGCAAAAAGAAGATAATGATCATCAAGCCAACTTTTTCGTTGTTCTTGAGCCCACAATAAGTCCTTATTTCGTCAAATTTCAAGAGCGTTCCCCGTTTTCCTCCCCAGCACCAAAGCCAGGATCTGTCTTTCTATCAAGGTGCAGGGAGATGTCTTCATCAGCTGATAAAAAGCAACGATCCAGACTTCAGAACTCGAACAATGTGACCTTTGTTAGTCCCCCAGTTTTGAAGCAGGTTAAAAATAAGGTTTTGCATGAGAAATACATAGATTAGCTGCACTATAGGGATGCTAAGAGAAAAGCACAGTCATTGAGAAAGGCAAAATTCATGCAGGATCACGAAATCTATTGGCTGCCTTGTGGGAAGCATAAGAAAGTTTCTAGAAACCAATTCAGGAGCAAAAAGTGGCAGCATTAATAAACCAGAACAATTAGTTTTACAAACATCAACGAGAAACAGAGGTTCTCAACTTTCACTTGCCACTAATCATACATATACATCCCATATCTTGTTTTTTTTTGAAATTATTTGTGTAACAAACAACCAAACAGTACAATCCCGATAAATACCAAATAAAGTTTTAAAATACAAAACAAGATATTTAGAAAAAAAAATGATTTTCTGATAGCATAACTATGGGAGAAAATGAAGAAAAAAAGGATCAAACAGAAAAACAAATTAAAGCAAATCTCAGAAAAATATCTCATTGACTTTCACGAAAGTTAAATACATTGGCAGTAGAAAACTGTGTGATACATATTTTAGATAACCATCCTTCATATTTTGACTCTGACTTGTTTTACTACTTTCACCAACTCTGACTCTTGTATTGCTTCTTTTCTGAGGACTAGACTCTTGAAATCCTCCCCACTCAACATCCTTATCAATGTTTTCATCAAACAGTTCATCATCATTAGAGTTCTAAAACTCACTATCACAAAGTTTATCAGAGTAATCACTGTCTAACCCTAATGATACATCATCACTATCACTACTATGAGCAATGTTAGTGTTCTCATCTGGCAAAGATTCACCATTTTCAGCACCAATATTAACCTCATCCCTCACAAAAGGTAATGGTTCATCAACACTTGGTAAATCAACATCCACACCATCTATATTTCCAACTGATTCTAAACTATCAGATTGTTTAACAACTTCTTTGTTGTGGTCTACAAATACTCCAATCATTCTATGCTCATCAACACAGTTTATAAGATTCATGACATCAACATCATTAACTAACATACTCACAGCAGGCGCATTATTAACACCATCTTCACTGAAATAAAACCCCACATCATCCACAACACCTATTTCCTTTGTCATGCTCTTCAGTTCTAGCATGGACATTTTGTCACAATCACAACAATCAATGTGATTAATCTCACCATCAACATAACATATTTTACCTAAATTGAGGAAAGATTCAGAGTGATGTAATCTTATTGAAAAAAGTTGTTGATTAAAACCTTCAAAATAAATTTAAATTATTTTTTTAAATAATTAAATAATTCTTGAATATCGCCACAAGCATGTGTAAAAGCAAATAAAAAATTAGAAAGGGTCATATTGTGGTCCTTACATAAGAAGCAGCCAACAAAGTTTCCCTCGACAACTAAACCATAAAAAACAAACACAAGATTTGATTTTACAACAAAAAGTGTAGCATGCTTCATACAAAAATGAGAAAAAAGTTTCTTACCATAATCTGGGGTAAGCCATCCATGACGAAGGCCGGGATTGGCCTCGTCTCGAACCTCCCAAGACATTTCAACAAATTATCTTCAAAAATTGGGTTTGCCTCTATGGTATGAATTTGAGTAAGTTTAGCGTACTTAAAACCCTAGAAATTGAGATTGTGTTTGTTCACTTGTTAAAAATTGAAATTGTGAGTTTTCTATCTACTGCAATTACATTTTTTCTAAAGAAAAAAGTGAATGTTAGTTACTTTTTTGCCCTTATGAAAATACATGTAAATTGTTTTCAGGCAAAGAAAAATAACTAGAAAAATACTTTAGGTAGCAATCTGCAATACTTAAAGTACTTCAGACGGCGATCGGTAACAATTAAAACTTTAGGTAGCAAAGTGTAAAAAAGTCAATACTTGGGATGGGAAAATGTAATTAACCCTTCTAAAAATGTGAAAGTAATCCTTGTATTCATTTGAATGAAAGTAATGTGTTCTACTTGGAAAGCTTTGATAGTGAATGTTTCTTTTTTTTTTTTCTTTTCCCTGATAGAATATATGATACGGTTTCTCTGATGTCTGGATTTTGGGCAGTAATCACCATTACTTGATCTTATTTAATGGTGTTTATGTTTACAGTTGGAATGCAGGATCGCGAACCTCCCCGCTGCCCGTTGGGACATGGGTTGATGGTTATCCGAAAATCAAATTCGGCAATGAATTCGGGCAGATTTTACTATATTTGTCCAATGAATCAATGTCATGAAGGTTCTTTTCAATGGTGGGATGTTCATCATGGGCTCTCATGGCCGCCACCACGTCCCAATCAGCCCACATCCTCTGGATCAGTTTACAATGGCATGCTTGCACCTGGCAACCTCAACGGCGTAATTGGAAGAGAGGATATTGCAACTAGCCAATTTGTAGAGTCATTTTCCACAGGTTATCCAACAACCAACAATAATACGATATGCACTATACCACCCGCCAATGAGTTTCTTCACCATTGTGGCATACATGTCCCTCACTCTCAACTTGTATTATTTGCAATGGTTGCCATTCTCATGATTGGTGTCATGTTGGGCTACGGTCTGGCTCACCACATGTGAAAGTATGTTCCAACTAACACTTTAGAGAGTTGTGTGCCGTATTTAATCGTTAGTGTCGTTCATGAATTGTTTCGCGATTAATGTTTCATTTTGTCTATGCAGCTTAGGTATTAATGTTATGTATTACGACTTTAGTAATGACAGGACTTTTGTATAGCTCTTGTATGCCCGTTAAACTAACACTTATGAAGATGGTAATCCTTCTTTCGTAATGACTATTAGTTATGTACAATTCATGAAATAGAAAGTATATTTGACTGTTATTAGTATCATTTAGGCGTTTTTGTGTTCTTGTGGTACCTTTCAATATAGTTTCCATAACCCAGATTGCTATTTATGTGAACCCATGGTTTATGTGTACATTTAAATGTATACAAGTATGGTGCATATAAGCAATCACAAGAGTCATATTTATTATTTTATCAATACATCTATAAGTCCTTTTATGTGAACCACCGTAAGTCCAGTTTTAAATGAAGTGAAATTTTAAATAGAGATTTGAATGTATTCATAAATTGAATTCGAAGTTGTTCAGTGCCTAAATTGTAGCTTATTTGACAAATAGTATTTTGACACCTTACCATTAAATTAGATTTCATTTGTTGTAGTTGAATACAGACTTGTGTACTAGTTGTGTAATGTTTATTTATGCCCAACTACCACCTGTCTGAGATTAATTAAAATACAGATTGAGGATATCTTTCTAAAACTAACAATGTTGGTTATGGTGTGACATGTCGTTAACTAGTTCTTTACTTGTTGGCATTAATCTTCCTCTATATTAAGGGCTCCAACTTTCCAGTGCAAGATAATTCCATCACTTTCATTTTTGGGTTTAGAAGAACATAGGTTGTTTCTTCCATTACAAACCCTGATCAATTCCCCCCTAAAAGAAAAGCCAAAATAAGTTTTCAAATGTCTTTCCGAACTCGTTTCAACTACCAAGCAGAGAAGTTCTACCCAGACCCTTGGATCAAAGAAATTGATATATGTTTCATTCAAGCTCTACAAACTGAAGTTTTTGAGAATGGTGAGAAGCTAACGGAGGACAACCATGTGTCTATCACTAATGCTGCTGAGTATGTCAACAATAAGTTCCACACGATTTTTGACTACTACTGCTGCTTCAAGCGCTTCTAGTTTCTCCATAAGAGGTATGTAGCATGGAGTTGGCTAAGCAAATGTGACCGCGTGCAAATCGACCCTACTACTAAATATGTCACTGGTTTACGAGAAGCATGAGATTACGTTTGTAAGGTAAAACTTAACTATAACTTATACAAGTAAAATATGTTTTTCAATAATTGTTGTGTATTTATTTAACATTAATTTTATTTATTTTTTGGTATTTTACAAACTAACAAGCTTTGTGGTGCATTCTACTACAAACCCAAACTTAACATCCACAAGCTTGACGTCATTTTTGGAAACGCCCTGCAAAATGAGCTTCGACAAAGCCGCAAAATTGTCACTATTCAAAGTGATACATTTCTCCCAAAGACTTTCATAATAAGTGTGTATTTTTTTTCTTGTAATATGTTGTTGGATATTTCATGTTTTTTTTGTTGTACAAATAAATAGTTTTACAATGCAGTTGATGACGAAAGTAATGTTTCGGGGGTAGAATCGTGCATTGCTGGGCCTCATCGTCGGTTGCCACCTCAGATCCCCAAGTTCAAAAATGTCAACTCCCAAGTTGGTAGCTCATCAAATGCTTGCTCGGTTGTACCATTCCCAACTCCTCGTTCGTCCACCGAACCATCTGGTAATTCTACATGCAAACTATTTTGGAAAATATATTATTATCTTAAATTTAAAAGACTATTGAGTCCTGCAAAGAAACTTTCAGTATTTTTAGAAATTATTATTAAACCAAGCTGGCCCTACTAACCAAAAGCTTGCCAATACAAACACCTATTATAAATACATCCTTTAGACTGAAACTTGTTATCCAACGATTCTAGCCTCCTTTGCTGTGAAAGAAAACCTCTTCTTACCTCATCTACCACACAACCTTCTCCTTGCACAATGGCAAGGTATTCCATTGAGGAACTAGCCAGAAAGTTCAGCCCTGAGAGATCTTTCTATAGCCACCTCTGGACCCGTAAACAAGACGAGGCATACATACACAAACTATGTGAAGAAGCACGCCAAGGTTTTCGTGTGGAGCGTAGCATTCGTGCTGGCGTGGTAGAGCTGATCATGAATGTAATGAATGATATGTTTGAAGTCTCCCTTCCTCTCCGGTATTACATGAAATGACTAAGATTCCTTCGTCATCGTTACAATAACTTTAGTCATTTTTTAAGCCTTTTATGTGTTTGTTACGATGTCGACACTAGAGTTTTTGAAGTTCCTCAACAACATTGGGAGAGATTGCATGCTGAGGTTATTCTGCATAAAAATTTAAAAATACAACTGCATATGTTACATAATGTGTTATGCATTGTACGCCATATATCTGCTTGCATTAAGTTTTTGTACCTTAACATTTGAACACAGTTCTTGAATGCAAAATCTTGAATTCGTTGATACTTACTCGACCTTCACATAATATGCAGGTTAATAATATTCTGCCGCACAATCACTTCAATGTACGTACCGTCCAACGCACCCAGACATCCCTGAAATCAATATCATTTCGTAATAATAAGATGTGAAGATTCTGATATGTCATATAAAAATATTAAAAAGAATACAAAATTGAATTGAATTTACCGTAAAATATTTCCAAGACTCACTTGTACATGTGCTTTCAACCGGTGTTGGCTTTACCTGAAAAATAGAACCTATGCGTAACACAGCTCATAGAGTTTCTTTAAAATACTTGCTCACAGTTTGACCGGAAACGTGGAAGTCACCCATCATAACCCAATTTTTCTTGTGATGTGCTATTATATTTAGGAACATTGCAACCTTATAAGGTATATTCACGAAACGCTCATGAGTTAGCCCTCCTAAATGTTGTAGAAGATAGCATAATATGCAAAAAGTGTTTCTATCCATTCGTAGGTTGTCAATACAACTTGTATCGCTAATCTTAGTGTATCTTCTAAGTTGGCTCATTTGATCAGGTTGTTTTGTTATCATAGACCAAGTACGTTTCTTCCTTTTCTTAAGCTCTTCATTTCTTTTAACAACATAAACAAGATACAGAGACATCATAACCATGAAGGTGTTCGTCTGCAGTAGTAGAAGTTCAAGCAGCAGCAGAAGCTTAAATTTCGCAGTTGTCTCCATCTCCTAAGAAGTGCATATGTCAGAAACTCGGTTTATGTTAAATTGGTTAAGGTCGAGCTACATGTAGTACAATTCCCCGCACTCATAAAAATAGTAAACAACTGATTCAGACACGGTGAATGTAGAAGTTGTGATGGCGCAAAATATAAAATATCACATTACAAATAGCAAGGAAAAATTCAACATACCTGGAACACTACCACAAATAAAAATGCACAAACTTCGTGTTGTTTCAGAAAATAAACTTCTTCAAACATTATAACAGAAAAAAAAAGGGAAAAATAACTCACAGAAGAATTCCCATTGTCCACTATTCATAATTTTTTATGTAAATATAGCACACCAATATTACTGACAAAAATGAATACAAATACAAATTCCCCTCTTTATGTTTACAAATTTTGAGTTTGAACAACTGAAATATTAAGTCATTAAAATAATCCAAAGAGAAATATATGTTTAAAAATTAAAATCTGTAGTTGGGGATTTGTACCATAGCACAAACTGACAAGAGATTTAACAAAAATTAAGTTATGCTTAAGAATAGATTACCTCTTGACGGGTTGATTTTAGCTACACACAAAACCTGAAAACGAGTTTGAACCCACCGATCAAGTTCCGTCACCTAAAAAATTGAGAGAATAATCATTAGAATAGGAGCAGAACCAAAGCATCCAAATGCAAGATTTTATCTTTATTCATCGTATGATACAAAGGAGATGCGGTACTACCTTCAATTCTGCTTGGAAACCCTTGTTCTCCCAAACCGCAAACCCTAGAAAGTGAATTTGAGAATAATTAGTTTTCTTTTTATAAGGGGGTAATTTTGGGATAAAATTTGGGTGGGAAAACTGCGCGCCTACACTTTGAGTTAATCGCCCCCCCCCCACCCGATTCATTTCGAGGCTTAATCGGGGTGCCGTATAGGGCCTTCAGCGGGCCGCGGATTAAAGTGAATGGGCCCAATGTTTTCAATCTTCAATATCAAACAGTAAATTAGCCCAAATTAAAGTTCATAAAAATAGCTAATCGCACGAATCAAATACTTTCTTATATGATTTACATCTTTTCAGGATTTTCTATTAAAATAAATATTAAAAGAGAAAAAGTAATAATATATAATTTTCATGTTAGTGGAATAATTTCGAGTAGTCCAAATTCTTATCTAGGCAACATGCTACATGTTTACTAAATATGCGATCAGTAGATTTTGGGGTAATTATAAGGAAAAATTGCGTCCAAATACCCTTTTGTTTTGTTTTGTTTTGAAGGTTTGCCTGATTATTTGAGGGACAAACTTTAGGATAATCCGAAACTTATACATTGTTTTCTTACAGCATGTACTACAATACAAATTCCAACAAAATCCAACACGTACTTACAGAACCCAACAAAATTGAATGTTTGCCTGATTATTTTTCTTACAGCATGTACTTACAGAAGCATGTAATTCCAACATCGATCACCTCCTAGTACTACGAACGATCTTCAGTACTAAAATCAGTCTGATATAGCTTCAGAAGAAGCAGAGGTGATTGTATGGGAGACGACAAATCATCATGTAGATGATTATATCTCAAGTTTTGTGTCACATTGGCTGCAAATCTTCATGCGTAAACGGTGGCAACAAGGGTCAGTGAATCATCTGCTTGCTGCAGGGATTTCAATAACTTCCGTTTCCAATACCGTCTCCATGCTATTTGCATAACGCCAGCAGCTCATGTCCTCCATTGTTGGGAGTGGAACTTGAATGAAGAAATTTTGTCGAGCCCTCATTATCTCACAGAATATGTTTAACCATTTTTGATTGCATGTGTTAGAAAAATGTGCATTGGATGATTGCCACAAAAGATAGAGTAGATGAACTTTTGAATGAAAAAATGTCACAGAAAGTAGTTTAAGATGTGAAAACGAGCAGAGTTCAGAGGGTGGTTTGGTTTCCTGCTAAGGTAATAAAATTGGCAGTTCGTTTAAAAAACATGTAATCTAAATGAGCAAATACTAATTTAGCAGCCAAAATATAAAAAGGTGCATAGTTAAGTTGACACAGCATTTCTTAGCTTACCTAAAGGTGTGCTGATGCTGGTCTCCATGGAGACGACTGAATTGCGACAAAGTGAATTTCAAATCGTCCAGCATTAAACAGTAGGCCTCCACGTCTTCAACAAATCGTACGGTTCTAGTTGACCGAGGAAGTCTAGTTGAAGAGTTGGAATCCAAAGCCTGTTCCAAAAGCTCTTCTCCATAGAAATCCTCAGCGATGAGATCTCCAGAGCTGAAACCATTTGTCGTAGTTGTGCGCAATTTACCTCTGACTATGAAGAGCATCTCATCTACGAGATCCCCCTCATGAACAATATAGCTGTTCTCGGTGTAAAGAACGCGCTTTAGGTAAGAACACAATGAGTCCAATAGTTGTTGGTCCATTTTCACAAACATTGGTACCTATAACATTGCCAAAAGCTTCAATTTAATGGAACCTAATCCAGATATATTGGATTTAGGAAATTGTTAACAAAACTAATGTAATGATTGAAATGTACTGACTCTTGTGAGCGAACTCAAACATAGATGACGCTTGACGTCCCTCCTTATGTCCTTGGGAAGATTACTGATCAAAGAATCTTCATCAACGCCTCCGGTTACTCTCCATTTGTATTGCTCGTACCGTCTTATACGTTCCCTCAGTTGCTTCAGAAGCTTCCGGTAGGACATCCACCTCTCTGCATTGTCTTCTTTCACCCTCATCTCATTTAGTCTAACAATGATTGGATGTAAAAATATCTGAAAATAGTATACAAAAGTGTTTTTAGAGTATTTAGCAATAAAATCTCATAATTTTACACTGTTTTATAAGATGGGATAGTTAAGCACTTGCGCCATGCGGCCAATGATAAAGTAAAATGATATGAGCCCCAACATGAAGATGTAAATGGCGACAACATTATCGTCGGCATTAGTGCTTGTCTTGAGGTTTTGGCCCAGTGAACTACAAAGAACAAACAACATAACATGTCACCTTTCTTTGTTAAGGCCGGAAAAAATGATGATATATAAATAGAGAATAAAGAAAAGAACCTTATATTCCTCAAGGCCCACCAAAGGCAATACAAATATTTCTTAAAAAAGCTTCTTTCCACATCAACCTTGGACTAAAGTGCATCGAGAACAATGCCAAAATCAAAATCTGATGGATTTCTTTTGTAATTTGGATGAAGAAGTAGGCAAGAGGCGTCCAGAAACGATGCGTTCCTGATCAGGCGCACGATTCCACAGTACAAATCACTAAAGTTGCAGTCATCATTATCACTACAAGCGATGCGCCAACATCTTTTCTTTCGGTCAATTACCGTAAAGTACCATAATGCTCCAACAACCTGATAAAATAGAAATCATGCTATTTAACGAAAATTTCTGTTGTTTTCAATAATTACACGAACATCGATTCTAGGTTTCAACATTACAGATGACCTCTTCTTAATATCGAAATTTGATCAAAAATATTTATGAAATATGTTAGAAAATTATTCATAAAGATAGACAATTCTAGAGACTAGTACATGACTAAATGATGAAAAGTCAAGGACTGAAAAATAGAGAGTTACGGACATAGTTAAGTCGGTTAAACATCTCTATAAATATGTGTACTCCATTCTTGCATTTGTAACGGAAAAGACCGTTTGCAAGTTTCTAAATACTATCAATATATCTCCTTCATACTTTTCATTTAACTTCCCACAAAAACTGACAAGGTTTGTCATGATATAACAATGTGGAATGGTCGACACAAGCGAGGAAGGATTTTATGTAGTCCAGTTTAGAGTACTTACATGACTAGGAAACATGCACACGATAAAGAAAAGAGTTAATTGCACCAAAAATCCTGTGATATTCCTAATTAGCACTCAAAAGCCTTTGATTTGAAAATTCTCAGAGAGAACCTTGTGATTGTAATAAATTAGCACTCATTGAACATTTCAAACCCTACGTCCATGGTTGTAGGGTTTTGAGTGCTAACTTTAATACAATCACAGGGTTTTCAGTGCTAATTTATACAATCACAGGTTTTTTTTGAGAATTTTCAAATCATAGGGTTTGGAGTGCTAATTAGGCATAACACAGGGGGTATCCATGCAAAAAACTCTAAAGAAAACTTGTTCGCGCCAAGTCTTTGTATATAAGTCTGAATCTTTAACCATTTCTGCATGTAAGGGACGCACTCGGAAAGTTCTGGGAAGGTATTGTGCCGTAATAACATGTCCCAGTACATCTTTGGTAACCCAATAACTTGAAGGGTTCACACTGCAGATAGGTACCAGAATCACTATCTGACGGATAAAATTATTGTGGAAAATGAATCGATTTTCTCATGCACAAATAAACTAGCAATAATAATAGTTAGAAGAATAAGTAAAGAACGGCTGGCCTGTAGGAGTCACGCCACTTGATGCTTTCCTAAGATCGTGATGGCCTCCCTTCGTGCAGGTATTGTCGGCTCATCACCATACCAAGATAAAACCCAAAAGGCCACAACCGTCGTCTCCTATTGTGAGCACGATCACGAGAAAACTATGGAACGAAATCTTATCACATTGCCCAAAATATAGCATAAGAAAATAGATATATGGTGAGATATATAATGTTTGTGTGTTAGATGATTGTATGTATGTTCTAACTAGACCCCTATGACCCTATTTATAGTGTTTAGAATGCATTGTTTAACTTATGGTATTAAAACCAAATGAATCAAATTGTGGGAGTTACAAAACTAATGTGTAGGTTATGATTTTGAGGTTTTAAAGCTTTCAAATTCCAACAATCCCCCACAAGGTTTAAAACTTCAAAAGATATAAGTATATATTGATATACGAAAATATTAGGGCAACTAAATACCATGCAATGGGTATAGGAGCCTTCCGGGCTTGAGCCTATACTTAGTGTTGATGATTTCCATTTGAGGGAGCCGTAATGGACTAAACCTTGAATTAGTTCCCTTGGCCAAACTTCAATGCATCACACACACGGTATTGACATCGGTTTCAGTTCAAATGGGTTAGCACTATTAATGGTCATGCGCTCTTATCTTGCTTTTCATGAGAGTCTCTAGGATCAGCCCATACCCATAGCCACGGCCTCATGGAAACTCTCACTTAGGTGAAACCTCCAAGGACACGTGTGAACTATATCCCACGGAATTCCCGCCTTGGTTTCATTAAGGATCAAAGTCCAACCTAACATCACACTACCTTGCACTATCACCATAGGGATGGGAAAGAGCGCTCTCGTTATAAGTAGTGCAAAATGAGTCATGCAGTACAGGTTGTTCCTACCCACTGAACCTTCTTCATGGGGTCTTCAATCACAAAGGTTAGGTTACTCCCGGAGGTGACTCCCTTGTGGGCTAAATGCCCATCCCCCTCGATGATTCATAAACTCCCTTATTGAGTACATAGTCCTTTTGTGAAATTATCCACCAAGTTTTTCTCAGATTTCACATAATCTAGAGATACCACATTTCTCTTTAATAAAGATTTTACGGATTTATTCCTTGCTTGTAAGTGTCTACCCATTTTCTTGTTAGAATGCTTTTGTTTCATAAGATCTATCACAGCCTTACAATCACAATGTATGGAAATAGCTGGTAAAGGATTATCTCCCAATGGAATATCAAGTAATAAATCTCTTAGCCACTCAGTAGTTGTACAAGGTGTGTCTAAGGCTATTAACTCAGCTTCCATAGTCAAATCCACTAGTAGATTTAATATCAAAACTATCAGTAATCCAGTTAGCATCACTATAACCTTCGATCAGATTTGGAAAACCTTTATAACACAAAGAATAGTTTATGGTACCTCTCAAATACTTAATAACTCTTCCTAAGGCATTCCAATGATCTTTGCTAGGATTATGAGTGTATCTACTAAGTCTACCAACTGCATAGGCGATATCAGGTCTAGTCCTATTGGTAAGGTATAGAAGTGATCCAATTATTTGAGAATATTTTAATTGAGAAATAGGCTCGCCTGAATTTTTATTCAAATGCACATTCGGATCATAGGGAGTAGACACACTCTTATAATCATAATAATTGAACTTCTTTATGAATTTTTCTATAGCACTAGATTGATTTAGTGAAATCCCTTCTTGAGTTCTACAAACCTCCATTCCCAAAATAATATGTGTTTCTCCTAAGTTCTTCATTTCAAATTTATTGGACAAATAATTTTTCATATTGTTCACAAAATCTAAATTAGAACCAAAGATTAGTATGTCATCAACATATAGGCACAATATCACATATTCACCATTTCCCGTTTTGTAATAAACACATTTATCATGATCATTTGACTTAAAGTCATAACTGAGGATAACTTCATTGAACTTTTTGTGCCATTATTTGGGAGCTTGCTTCAAACCACACAAAGACTTAACTAGTTTACACACCTTATGTTCTTGTCCCTTAACCTTGAAACCCTTGGGTTGTTCCATATAGATCTCTTCGTCTAAATCTGCATTTAAAAAGGCTGTTTTAATATCCATTTGATGAATCACTAACTTATATGTAGATGCTAAAGCTAGAAGAGTTCTAATGGTTGTAATTCTGGCAACGGGAGAATAAGTATCAAAATAATTTATTCCTTGTTGTGTTGTAAATCCTTTTGCTACTAATCTAGCTTTGTATTTGTCTATAAATCCATCTGGTTTTAATTTCTTTTTGAAAACCCATTTACAACCTATTGGTTTAATAGCATGAGGTAAATCGGCTAAAACCCAAGTGTTGTTTTGAATAATCGAATTATACTCATCACTAATAGCTTCTTTCCAAAAAGGTGCATCTATTGATGATATAGCTTCGTTGTAGTTTTGAGGATCGCCTTCTAGCAAGAAAGTAATGAAATCATCTCCAAAGATTTAGCTACCTTAGGCTTTTTACTTCTCCAAGGTTCAACAATCTCTTCAGTCTCATTTTCTATAATGTTACTAGATGATTCTCCCTTAGACATTTCATTGTTCAACAAGTTTGTTCTACTAGAAATCTTAGTTTTGAAAGGGAAGACTTCCTCAAAAAATGTAGCATCTCTAGCCTCAATAATTGTATTATTTGAAATTCCACTTACATCAGAATTAACAACTAGAAATCTATTCGCACTACTATTTTGAGCATAACAAATGAAAATAGCATCTATAGTTTTAGGTCCTATTATCTTTCTTTTCAAATCCGATATAGCCACTTTAGCTAAACACCCCCACACTTTGAGAAAATTCAGCCGTGGAGCTCTATTTTCCATAACTCATAAGGAGTTTTCTCATTGTCTTTCGTAAACACACGATTTAATATAAAGCATGATGATAAAATAGCTTCACCCCACAAATTTTCAAGTGCTCCAGAATTTAGGTGCTCCTGAATTTAATAGAATTGCATTTACCATATTCATTAAAGTCCTATTTTTCCTCTTAGCTACGCCATTTGATTGAGGTGGATAGGGTGGAGTAAACTCATGTATTATGCCATTATCCTCACAAAATTTCGATAGTTCTCCAGAGGAGTATTCTCCTCCCCGATCTGATCTAAGAATTTTGATATTTTTCTCGATTTGGCTTTCAGCCTCCGCTTTATAAATTCTAAACTTATCAAAGACTTCGTCTTTCGATTTCATTAGATAAATGTAGCAATATTTAGACAAATCATCTATGAAAGTTACAAAATATTTGTTTCCACCTCTAGTTGGAGTTCTATTTGAATCACATACGTCACTATAAACTAATTCTAGTATAGTCGAATTCCTATTAACTGATCAATAAGGCCTTTTTATTTGTTTTGCTTGTACACATATTTCACACTTATTATCAAGCTTTACCTCGGATTTTGGAATCAAACTCAAGTCCATAAGTTTTTTGATCTTTTTATTGCTAATGTGTCCTAGTCTTTCATGCCACAAAATACTAGATTCAATGTTTAAAACCACTTCAGAACTTTTATTGCTAGAATTCTCAATGTTCAACTTAAATAAACCATCAGATACAAATCCCTTTCCAATAAAGATATTGTTCCTAGTTATTACAACTTTATTCGACTCCATAACGAGTTTGTAGCCATTTTGAACTAAACAAGATCCACTAACTAAATTTCTTCTAACTTGAGGCACATGCCGCACTTCTTCAAGAACTAAGGTTTTCCCTGATGTCATTTTTAGATCAACACGTCCAATTCCAAGTACTGGTGAGGCTGTATTATTCCCTAAAGTCACGCTTCCTCCACTTGAGTTCTGGTAGGATTTAAACATTGATTTATCAAAACAAACATGTATATTAGCTCCTGAGTCTAACCACCAATCATTATTATGATATGTGAAATTCACTAAAGGATTTATGGGTTCTAACCTGATAGAAGGTTCTCCTTCAACTAACATGTTCACTTCACCATGTCGGTCTTTAGCTCTAAAGTTGTTATTAGGAGCAATTTTTTCAGTCTTGCGGTAGTAGCAATTTCTCGCCACATGATTTGTCCTTCCACAAACGAAGCACCCTCTCTCTGTTTCTGCTTTGCCTTTATCATTCCTAGAGTTTTGAACTTTAGGTGGTTTATTATGGCGATAGTCCTTTTTCCAATTCTTCTTAAACTTATTCATTCTCAGTCTAAATTTATTCACCCTTTTTTCTTCTACAATGTTGACTCTAGCTTTCATCTCTTCTTGTTTAATATTCAATCTATGTTGTTCTTCAATCCTTAGAGATCTAAAAGCCTGTGTTAAAGTTAAGGTTCCTTGTTGGTGTCTTAAACTCCTAGCAAAATTAGACCAAGATGGTGGGAGTTTGTCTATTAGACAAGATACTTTGTACTCTTCACTAAATTTTGACCCACTATTTTCTAGAGGCCTTAGCAAATCTTGGAATTCATGAATTTGGTCATTAACAAATTTTCCATCGATCATAGTGTATTTTGTTAAAGTGGAAGCATTAACTCATTCTATTCCCGCATCATCTATCCTATATTCACCTTGTAATGAATCCCACAATTGCTTAACACTAGAAATGGTGTGGTAAACATCATAAAGCACTCAAAATTCAATTACGACAGTGATAGTCTATTAGTTCATAGGTATGCCAAGAAGTTGATTCTATGTTTCCATCAATGGCGAACACAAACCTAAGAACCGTTAGCCAATACCTCATTTGATTTTGCCATTTTTTGAAGTTTAGTCCGTTAAATTTTTCAGGCTTAACACTATTAGCTTCTTCCTGAAATGCCATGTTTTTCTCAATCTTAGACTAGAAATTAATAAAGGCAAAGTAAGACAGAATACGCAAACTGTAGGAGATAACAATAACAACAACATCAAATATTTGATTTTATCAACAATAATAGCAATCAAATAAATAATGTTGTTCAAGCACACAAATAAACTGTAAACACGATATCCACCTATATAAGCAAAGTTTGATTTAACGTTATACTGAAACAATGATCAGACTTTTATTTAGTAACGGAACATTAATCCTTAATGTTATGCTGATCTGATCTATACATTATGCAGAACAAAATTTTAACGTTACCAACATCCTTAACGTTAAAAGCAATTACAAGTTGACTGTTAACCTATTGAATTAGATCAGATATCCTCTATTTGGTTTATATCTAAGTAAATTCAGAATATTATTTTATTCAATAATTAAAACAGATTATATGATATAGAATTTGCCTACTGAGAGTTTCTACATATCAGGTCGTTTCTATCAATAACAAAATAGATTTGCATCTATCACATAACTGATTTTAAGTCTTTATTATTAAAGAAATTCCCTACAGAGAGTTACAGAATTATAGCAAAATAATAGGGATAATTACATATGGGTCCCTCAGTTTTGGCCTAATAACACTACGGTCCACGAAACTTTGAATATTACACACAG
>JBBMKE010000010.1:11019845-11031932 GCA_037834125.1 Lippia alba | reverse complement strand
CCAAATACTCAGCCTCACGCCACCATCATTGTAGTCGCCACCACGCCCCCAACCTTCACGCAGGCGCCGCCGCCGTTGACTACGTCTTCTTCCTCACTCCAATCCACACGCAGACCACGCCGCCGTCCAACACCACCATCTCTCATTCTGTCCATCTCCACCGACTAACAGATCCGCGCCGCCTCTTTCGCAGCACCGACAAGCAGATTCGCCGCCTCTTCTGTGACACTATCATCGATGCCAAGCTCGAGGACAGGGTCCCAACGAATCTCCCCGTCTACAGCAGAAATTCGGACCCCATCAAGCATTGCTCGAAGTTCGAGGCCAAGTCAGCCTGTACGACCATTCGAAACTTATATGGGCAAAGATTTTCGAGACCACGCTCGAGGGCCCAGCCTAAGACTAGTTTGAGAGACTTACCCCCCACAGCATCCGCGACTATGACGACCTGTCGCGAAAATTTAAGGCCAACGTCTCCTCCATGTCCAACATCAAACTCCCCTCCACCTACCTCTACACCATCGTTCAAGAGGAAGGGGAAAGCCTGAGACACTTCTTCGCCCGATTCAAATAAGCGCTGGTGAAGGTCAAGCACCCAGACTTCGACGTGCTCACCCAGACCCTCTATGGAGCGATCCAGCATAAAGACTGCGTCGACGACATGATCCTCAAGGAGCCCCAGAACATGGAGGAGGTCATGGTCATTGCGTGCAGATACATGCACCTATAGGAGGTCAAGGCCAGCAACCAGGCCCAGGCTCGAAAAAATGAGAGACGAAATGAGCAGCCCCACTACCGCCAGCCTCGTTCCGACCAACCTCGGTCGGAACCCAACAAACTCTCCAGCCGTATGGAGCAGCGTTTGAAGAGGGAGGCCCCCTCGGGCAGTGGAGTGAAGAAGCCATATACCATCTTGGCCTGTCTAATCGAGGAGATCTATGAAGTCATGGATCGCGGGCTACTCAAGAAGCCTATGCAGCTGAAGGAGACCAAGAAAGCCAAAGAGTCTGGTAAAAGGTGCGCCTACCACATGCAATATGGGCACTGGACCTCTGAATGCATCGCCTTGTGCGAGGAGATCGAAAGACTGATTCAAGGGGGCCACCTGATCTAATTCGTCAGAAAGCTGGACGATCGAGCCCAACAGGCGTTCGACCGAGACGAGTCCCCACCCGCCAGAAGAGGGCTCAAGCAGCCGCTTGAAAAGACAGCTGAAGACGACCATCACAACCTGCCCACAAATGAAAATCTTCATGATAGCAGGTGGCCCAACAGGCAGGGATTCCAAGACTGCCCGCAAGCGATCGAGGAGGGAAGCCGGTCGAGAACTCTTTGGCCCCAGAAAAGTGATGCACATTGAGCCAGACAAAGAGTGGCTGGAACGAGAAATCTCCTTTAGTGATAGGAATTTTGTACTAGTGATGCCACAGAACGGTACTATACCGAGTTGTCCGCTGTTAGTCACGCTCGATGTAGCCAATTGTGCCATTCACAAAACTCTCGTTGATAGTGGAGCCTCGGCAAACATTATCTTTTATTCTACCTTGTAAAAATGAACATACATGATAAACTCGATTATGAACCCATCCAAACACCTCTAACAGGATTCGGCGGATCCGAAGTTTACTCCAAGGGACGAGTCAAGCTCGTTACCTCCATGGGAAAGTTGCCTAAGAGGTCGACCTAAGTGATCGATTTCTTGGTGGTTGAAAGCCCTTCTGCTTACAACATCATAGTAGGGTGCCCTGCCCTCATTGCGTTTAGGGCTATCTTTTTGGCCTACCACCAGACTATCAAGTTCCCGACCCCGCATGGCGTTGGGGATTTGAGATGCAACATCCCTGAATCCTGAGAATGCTACTCCATCTCCATGGAGAAGTGAAGCTCCCCAACAAAAAAATCATCCTGCTCCTGCGCGTAGACGACTTCATTGACGCTGAACTGGCTGGGCCAGATGACCCTACTGCAGAGATATGTTCCAAACATATGACCTCTACCATTGCCAGGAAAAAGAGAAAGTTAGACGATGGGAAAATCGCGGCGGCCGGAGCCATCATGCCCGTGCACTTCGTTCCTGGCGATGAGAAAAAAACCACCAACATCGGTGCCAACTTGAAGGGAAAGCAGCAATGCATGCTTGTCCAATTCCTGCGGGAAAATGCGGGCATCTTCGCTTGGAGTTCCTCTGACCTGGTCGGGGTTGACCCAAAGGTCATCGAGCACCACCTAAACATAGACCCCAATTTCCGCCTCTTCAAACAACGCCTCCGAGCTTAGAGCTACGAGCACAATTAGATAATAGAGCAGAAGGTCAACGAACTCTTAGACGCGGGTTATATAACCCCTGCTAAGTACGTCGATTGGCTATGTAATGTCGTTCTAGTAGCAAAAATTAGAGGCAAATGGCGAATGTGCCAAGATTTCACAAATTTGAACAAAGCTTGCCCCAAGGACCCCTATCCTCTCCCTCGAATCGACCAACTGGTCGACTCCACTACGGGCTGCGAACTCCTGAGAATGATGGACGCCTTCCAAGGCTACTATCAGATTTGTATGACCCTAGAAGATAAGAAGAAGACCGCATTCATAATGATAAAGGGCATCTACTGCTTTGAGGTAATGCCCTTCGGTCTGAAGAATGCAGGCGCCACCTACCAAAGTCTGGTAAACAAAGTCTTTGAGGAAGAGATAGGGAAAACCATTGAGATATACGTTGACGACATGATCGTCAAAAGTGAGAAGAGGGAATCTCACCTGAGTGACTTGGGTCTCGCATTCGACCTCCTGCGCAAGTATCGACTGAAGTTGAACCCGAGCAAATGCTCGTTTGGCGTGGAGAGAGGCAAATTCCTTGGCTACATCGTCAGCCAAATGGGAATTGAAGCGAACACCGAGAAGATCATTGCCCTCAAAAGCATCAACAACCCCCATACGATACGGGATTTCCAACGTCTCGTGGGTCGAATCATCTCTCTGAACAGGTTCATCTCTCGGTCATCCGAGAAAAATCTTCCCTTCTTCAAGATTCTCCACAACATCAAGAAGTTCGAATGGACTGACAAATGCGATCAGGCCTTTGAGAGGCTCAAAGAATATCTGGCATCCCCTCCCCTCCTGACCAAGCCAATCGCCGGTGAGACCCTGTATCTTTACTTGGCGGTCACGTAAGAAGCAGTCGGTTCTGTTCTCGTGGCCCTCCGCGGCCGAAAGCACCTGCTGGTGTACTACATGAGCAAGATCTTGCACGGTCCAGAGGTTCGCTACCTGGAAATTGAGAAGTTCGCTCTAGCCCTGGTGCATACGTCCCGAAGGCTCAGACACTACTTTCAAGCCCACTCAATTGTGGTCCTCACCGACCAAGGGCTACGCTCGGTTCTGGCCAAGCCAGACGCCGCAGGGCGTATCACCAAGTGGGCGGTCGAACTAGGGCAGTTTGATATCAGTTATCGGCCCAGGACCGCCTACCAAGCCCAGATTCTAGCGGACTTCCTGATCGAGAAGAACGACCCAGCGAAGCAGACTGCCCGCTCAGTTCTATGGACATATCGGTCGACGACTCCTCAACCACCCAGGGGGGAGGAGTGGGGATATCCCTAATAAGTACAGAGGGATAGGAGCTTGATTTCACCATCTCTCTTGACTTTCCAGCCACCAACAATGAGGCAGAGTACGAAGCCTTAATTGCAGGCCTCAAGGTCGCCAGGGGAGATGGGATAGAGAGAATCTCAGTAATGACCGACTCCCAACTTGTAGCGAGCCAGGTTGATTGCTCCTATGAAGCGCGCAAAGATTCTATGGTCAAGTATTTGGCCAAGGTCAAGTCGTTGTGTCGGAATTCAAAGAATCTAAGCTACAGTAAGTCTCCAGAGAAGAAAATACGTGCACGTATGCCTTGTCTAAGTTTGCCAATGGAATACGGGGCACCAAGGACCAAAACATCACCTACCTTTCAAGTAAGAGCAAGGTGATCGACGGGGAGGTCGAAACGATATGCTCCATCGACCCGGCAGAACCCTGCTGGCTAGATGAGTATATCCTATACCTCCGAGATGGGACTTTACGCGCAGACAAGAACGCAGCAAGGCGTTTACGCTATAAGGCAGCAAGTTACTCACTGGACTCAGAAGACAGACTCTACAAAAGGGTCTTCACAGGACCGACGAAGAGGTGCCTTCGCCCTTCTCAAGCCCTAGACGTGTTGGAAGAAATCCATAGTGGCCAGTGCGGCAACCATGGGGCGGTCGATCCCTGGCGAAAAAAGTGTCAAGAAATGGCTTTTATTGGCCCACACTCAATGAGGATGCCAAGGAATACGCCCGCAAATGCGTCAATTGCCAGCTGCACGCCAACGTTCCGCACCAGCACCCAACGAAAATGATCCCGGCCGATGTCTGTTGGCCATTTGATCAATGGGGGATTGACATTGTGGGTCCTATTCCCCTTACCATAGGCCAAAGGCGATTCCTGATTGTGGTAGTGGAGTACTTCTCCAAATGGGTCGAAGCCCAACCCGCAGCAAAAATCACCGACAAGGTCATCCAGGACTTCCTTAGGCGTAACATTATCTGCAGGTTTGGCATACCTGGAGTCCTCATATGCAACAATGAGACCCAATTCCAAAGCACAAGGACCAGGTCGTATTGTACAGATATGGGCATAAGCCAGAGATTCGCCTCCGTGGGTAACCCCCAGACAAACGGCCAGGTCAAAGTGACCAACCGCATAATCGTCCAAAATTTGCAGAAGCACCTGGAAGCCACAAAGGGGACCTGAGTCGAGGAACTTGATGGAGTCCTCTGGGCATACCGAACCACATCGAGAACTGCCACAGGTCTAACCCCGTTCTCCATGGTCTATGGATCAGAAGCGATGATCCCCGCGGAACTACTGTATCAAACGGTCCAGGTCGCCAACTATAAACTCGCCAGAAATGCCGCTGACCGAGCCTACGAGCTAGACAAGGTCGAGGAACTCCGCCAGAAAGGCTATCGACGCCAACAATAATATAAGTCCGCGGTCGCTAGAGGCTACAACAAAGGGGTCCGACCCAAAGCTTTCCAAATTCGCGATCTGGTGCTTAAGAAAGAAGAAGTCACCAAGCATGTAGGGAAACTACAACCTAATTGGAAAGGCGCCTACCGCATATCCGAGATAGGCTGCAACAGAGCCTACCACCTGGAGGACATGGAGGGCAACCCTATCCCGAGATCCTAGAATGCACATAATTTGAAGAAATTCTACGTGTAAAGATTGCATCTCCCTGTAATTTCCCTTAATTTTGTCAGAAATTTGGTAATGAAAGCGCGTTTTTTGTCAATTTGAATCCCTTTTGTCTTAAGTCTCCTGAAGATTGATCCGGTCAATCCAGGCCCGCCTTAAAGTTCAGTCAATCTGAATCCTTTCCTAAAAGTTGTGCTCTAATGCTTATCAATCCAAATTTGTGTTAATCTTAAAGTCTTATTAGAGTAATCTTAGTGTCATTACACTTATCGTCCGACATCCAGACACAAAAATAATCGAGAACGACCTAGCGCTTGGGTCAACCCCGAGCCAGGTGTTAAACAAAACTGGAAAGAGAAATATCTTCATTAAGATCGAAAAGGGGCCCAACCCCAAATTTACAAGGTTCGCAAGGGTCCAACCCCTCCGATGGAAATAAAACATCAAAACAGAAAGTACAAAACTAGAATGCCAGAATCAAGAAACTGGTGCTTCACACGGGAAAGTTATCCAGCTGTCGGAGGTCGTTTCTGCATCGCCAAGGAGAGTTGGAGCTCTCACATTCAAAGGCTCGGGGTTTTCAACTTGGAGAGGTGCAGGAGATTTTTGGGCCACCACTGGGACTTCTTCTTCTGAGTCAGAGCTTGCAGGGATCTTGGGCAAGGGCACGCGCATCGCTGCCAGCATCTCAGCACACCGATCATGCTGCCCGCTGCTCCCTGCCTCAAAACTAGCCAACAATTGTTTCCTTATCTCTTCGAGGCTAGTCCAGGTAGACATCTCCAAGTCCTCGAGGGTCGGACTCTTCCCATCAGCTTTTTGATCAGCCCAAGTCACAGCCCAGCCAAAGGTGACATTCAATCAGTCGGGCTCCTCGTCTTTCCCTTTCTCTTCATCTCCCTCCGCTTCTGCAGCCTCCACTGGAAAACCAAGAGCCAGCTTGTTCTCCTCCATGACCTGAGCCTTCTCCCGGGCCACGGACTCATCCAAGGTCTTTACGCAGTCACCGAACTGCTCCGGCAATACGCCAGGGAGATAGGGGGCTGCCAATCCGATCCTTGTAGAGTTCAAAAGGAGGTCGCGGGGAAGGGGGTAGTAGAAATGAACTTTGGACAAGCACCTGTAGAAGCCAAATTTCATGTCGTTTACTGCCAGGGTCCCTCCGACCGTCTCAAAAACGTCTGAGTTGATGAAGTCCCAGACCGATCGACGACAGCAGCTTGTCCACGTACCAGAATGCGCACTCAACCCCATAATCCCTGCCTACGTTATAACCTTCAAGCTAGCGCTCCTTCTTCCCCGTCTTATGAGCCTTCTTGCACGCATCTTTCTTTTTTTTCTCTTTGTTGTCGAGAAGACTGTGCGTTCAGGCCAATTCTATCTCCATCTTCTACCCCTTCTCTCGGAGTCTCGCCACCTCAGCCTCCAAGCTTGATTTCTCCACGGTCGAAGCCTGGAGCTGCTAGTTTAGACCCTTCACAGTGGCTGTGTGGTCGACCTGCGACTCCTCCAGGGCCTTCTTCAGGCGCGCGCACTCGTCTTGCCAGCTCTTGGCATCCAAAACGCTCGCCCGCTCGGACAACAGCTGGCTCCGGGTCTTGCGGTTCATCTCATTGGGCTTGGCTAGATGGTACAATCTAACAGAGGCCTGTATCAATTAAAAACAACCCATCAGATGGAAGAAACCTTAACACCTTCCAAAAACAACAAAAGGTCCAGACTACTTACCGCAGTGTGGTGCCCAGCCATGTTCCAGACCAAGGTAGAGTCATCCTCCTTCGCCAACTCAGCGTGGTCGGCAGTAGTTTGTAAAGCGTGGTAACAAGACGCCAACGCCTCGGGGTCAATTGGCTCGGTCGCAATCCTCATCTCCTTCCCCTCAGAGTCAAACTCAGAAATGCCAAAGGGATACCTGACGCCCTCGAAAACAGGAATATTTACAATTTTCTCGTACTCCTCCTGCAGTATGTAGAATTCTGGGGTGCAGCCGTTCGATAGGGGGGAATCTTCAGCTTGGCCCGTCGACCGCCGGCTCCCTAGGTCGCGGTCGATGGACGAGTCGCACCTTCGTCCGCCGCCTTCTATTTCCCTCTCTCCTACCCTGAATCCTTCTTTTGGCAGCCGTTTCTTGGTCCATGGCTTTTCTCTTGCCCCTACGCTTCCTCAAAAATCGGATCAGCCGAGGGCTCGTTTTTCTTGCCCCTACGCTTCCTCAAAAATCGGATCAGCCGAGGGCTCGTTTTTCGACTCGGGATTCCCAGCAATGGCGTTGTAACCCCCTTCTCTCGCGATTCCTACGATCCACCTCCCATGCCCTGAACCACCTCGTTTTGCTCCACGGTCTGGGAAATAATGGGCCCCCACTGCTGCCCCGCCTCTTTGCCCAGCTCGGCTACCCGAGCGAGAGTATGGGTCTCCGATAGCCCATCATGGATCGTTATCTCGGCAGCCGTAGGCACTTTACCCTACCCCTTCTTAGCGTATTCCTTCTTGAGGACCTTCTCCCTCTGAAGAGCCTTACGTTTGGCTGTCTTATCTTTTGCGATCGTCATGAGGGTACCTGCAAGTGAAAACTTTGGGTCAGACCCAGAAGTAGGAAACAGACAATAATGGAAAGAAAAAGAAGTGCGAAAGCGTGCTTGGGTTGGAAAGGTCTGTAGTAGGTGGGAGCTCGTAAACATGTCCCTATCCCCGGAGCCAGCCCCAAGCTCTATAGTAGGTGGGAGCTCGTAAACATGTCCCTGTCCAAGGGAGCTACCCGTCTTAACGCGTTCATCAGCTTATTGGGCCACATCACTCGACCCTTCTCCAACCTTGTTTCTGCCACATCATTCCACGATGTGTGCTCCAGTCCCTCCCAACCGCTAGGGAATCTAATGTACACCCACTTGGTCTTTCAGTCCTTTCCGTGGGAGGTCTTAGACGAATCAAAAAGCTTACCCCCCGACCGAGACTCAAACTTCACAAACCCCTTGCGGTTAGGAGAGGCAGCGGCATCGACTGAGGCGGTGTATAGTTCCGCGAAGTGCTCTACACTCTCTGCTTGACCCAAGAAGTGCATTAGCACCCTGAAGGCAGTCACCATAGCATGCCCATTCGGAAGCAACTGAATCCGGCTGATTTGCAGTTGGTTGAACGATTCCACTTGGAACGGAGTCAGGGGCAGTCGGAAGCCGTACTCGATGGCTTGTAGAGACATAGCAATACACCCCGTCGGAGGGGACCCCATGTTGTCGGTCGGCGAGGGGATTATAATGTTGCACTTGCTCTTGGATTTTCCCCAGCTAGTCAGGCGGTTCCAGGTTGTATCCTTCTCTAATTCCTCCACGTCGGACTGGAATTCATGGTAGTACTTGGTCATTTTATGGGCCCCCTCTCTTCTTCCTCGGAGCCGCATTAGTCTCCGACCCAGACCCACTCCCAACATACATCTCCTCAATCTCCTCCACAAAAGCATCAACCGCTGGATCTTCAGCCGACTGAGTGCGCCCGCTCCCTGAAGCTTCCTCTCTACCTTCCGTCGGAACACCGGATTTAGATGCCTCCACTCTCGCTGCAAACTCCCTCTGATCGCGGAGTTCATACATGTATGACTCAGAACGAAGGGTACTCTTGGTACGGGCCATTTGTGTGTATATGCAAAGAAGGAGAAGAATAAAGAGAAAAGAAAGAAAAGTTTGAGCTAGGGCGTACCTTTGCAAATTTTTAGGATAAAATGCAAGAGTGCTCTGTGAATCTCTCTCTCTATACTCCTGTAATCTTGTCAAACAAGTGGGAAAAGAGAAGAATCCTGACCAAATCCCCCTTTTATAGATAGTGGTTAGGTAATGAAGAGATCTCCCCTTCAATCGCAACCCTCCACAATCGCACGCCTGACACCTTACTTGCTAGGGATCCGCGCCCACGACGTTTCAGAAACGGCTGCAGTGAATGCCCCCTAAGAAAACGTGCTATGTACTGTATGTTTTCAAAAAGCAATCATCACACAAGAAATGCGGCAAAAAGACTTAAGTGTTTCCCGCACTCACCATTAATGCGAGGACACACGTGACACCCCACTTGCGCCCTCAGTCTCCGACCCTCGTCGGTCGACTCCGGCTCGTTCGGTTGAACCCGACTCGAAAAGACCGTTGGTCGGAACAAACACTCAGGTCGGGGACATGAAGAGAGTCACGACTCACTTAAGCTCCCACACCTCCGGCGTCCGCTCCAAAGTCCACAGGAACATAAATGTACCAATGGACTTGGGGAGGGAAAGATGATAAGGAAGAAATTTGGGTCCCTACGTGGCCCGCCCGATGCGCGCCACATGGCAGCTGACGTGGACAGAGGGACTACCCCCGTTTCGACCTGGAGCTCGTCTCGCCATCGACCCGCCCCTTGGAGGAATCTGCCATCCCTACTGACTCGTGCGATTGAGGTCACGTGACCCACTCTCCACTCTCGACCGAGAGGGACGGTCAGAACCGACCTTCAACATTCCGTACACGAGCATTAAATGCAGATTCCCTCCACCACCACGCGCATTAAATGTGGTCTCCCAAGGACACTGTTACGGCGCCGCTGCAGAGAAGGTACAATGCTTTCCCCGCAAAGTACTGTTCCCCTTTAGCAGACCAAGATCCACACTTCTTGGGAGGTGTACCCGCACACAGTCCACGCCTATGTAAGCCATCTCTCCTCGAATATAAAAGTAAGCTTTTCCGCGCTCATTGAACTCCTCACTCTCTCGCATTCCCGACCCAGAACTAGTCACTGACTTGAGCGTCGAAGTGCCAAAAAGGGTCCAACCCCCACATTCCCCTTTTTGGCCTTTGAGTTCACGTTTGTTCACCTGTTTCAGCTCGGAAGAACTTCAGAGCACTTCCACATTACAAATTCTGGGTGTGGAGTCTCAATCCGCAGTCCAGCACAAAGCCGAATTTTGACACGATCATACTTGGTGTTAAATAAAAATAGGAGATCTAATCCCAAACCAAATTAAAATATATAAGTAAAAAAAAAAAGATATCTTGTTAAATTTTAATTTTTATTTTATTTTATTTCTTTTTTGAGAAATAAGTAAAAATATATGTACAAATATAAAAAGGAAACGCAAAGGTTTGCAGGAGGACTAAATAAGACATCTTTCCTTGAATCAATTCCGCCTTGCAGGGTTTTATCATTACAACTTCATTGAATCCTTAAAACAGAGAAAAAACACACATAATTCTAAATTCCACCAAAATTTATGAGTCGTTAAATTTTCGTCCTTCCTCATCAGAAAATAGGACCAGCGTCAAGAATCTGCTCCGTCAAACTGTCATCTTCTCCAATCTTGTGATCCAAAAACACTTCAAAGTTGTTCTTGAAAAGCCCCGCCAGTTTCATCAGCGTCTCATTGTAAGCATCCTTATCCGACCACTGCATCAACAACAATATCAGAAACATGTTATCTAACTCAAAATTACAATAACAAATCACAAGTCTCAGAAAACTAACTGTGTTGCTTGGCTCCAATATCTCTGAAGGCACACCCTCGACCTCTGTCGGGATCTCGAGCCCGAAAACCTCGGTCTTCTTGTACTCCGCGTTCAACAGGCTGCCCGAGTGGATGGCGTCGATGATGTTCCGAGTGTATGCTAGTTTGATACGACTGCCCGAACCGTAGCTGTGCAGCAAATCAAAGAAAATGGAGCAAAACTGTTTTCAATCATTTATGTAGTTTATTGTATTGTAAAACTAAAACTTCCTTACCTTCCGCCGGACCAGCCGGTGTTAACGAGCCATCCGGTGGAGCCGTGCTTTTGCATCTTGTCAGCTAACATGGCTGCATATCTTGTAGGGTGCAGCATTATAAATGCTGCTCCAAAGCAGGCTGAGAAGGTTGCCTGTGGCTCCTTAATTCCATCTTCCGTCCCCGCAACCTTGTGTTATAACAATTTACTCATTAATATAAATTGATAATTAACAGAAGCAGGGCAGTTGCAATAACTCCCCATCAGTTTGAAAATTTCTACTAACTCCCCATTAATTTATACTACATGATATATAGGATATAAATAGTAAATACTGCATTATATCATATTTTTATTATATTATGTGAAATTTATATGTGGAGAGTTAATTAAATTATGATACCCAATTGGAGATTTATCCCACATTATCCGAACAGAAAATTAGTTTCATGTTAAGTACCAGAGCAGCATAGCCACTGATGAAGTGGTACATCGTCTGTGCCAGATTGAGCTTGCTAACGGGTGGGAGCACCCCGAAAGCGTCGCAGGGCCAATAGGATAACGTTCTTAGGATGTGGGCCGACGCATGGAAGCTTGGCGTTTGGGATGTATTCAATCGGATATGCAGCTCGAGTGTTCTCTGCATTCGACATTCACATCAAATTAACACGTGCTACTCCTAATACAAAAACATGAATTAAACATCAATAACATTATTTTACCTGTGACAGATTTGTCGCTGTAATCAACCAGTCTAGTAAGCTCATTGAAGACCACGTTCTCCAAAACCGTCCCAAACTTGATCGCGTTGAAAATATCGGGCTCCTTCTCCGGCGAGAGGTCAATGCACTTGGCGTAACAGCCTCCTTCAATGTTGGAGACGCCCTTATCGCTCCAGCAGTGCTCGTCGTCTCCAATTAGGTACCGGTTGTGATCAGTAGACAGCGTAGTTTTCCCAGTTCCTAACAAATGCTCACATCAATGAGACTAAAGAGCCATGTTCGTGTATCCCAAATGAAAATGATGCAGTTTAATTCCTACCTGATAAGCCGAAGAAGAGAGCAACGTCTCCATCTTTGCCCATGTTGCAACCGGAGTGAAGGGACAGGATTTGGCGCTTAGGCATGAGGTAGTGCATAACACTGAAAAG
>JBBMKE010000010.1:10964881-10984610 GCA_037834125.1 Lippia alba | reverse complement strand
TGATAAGTTAAAACACTCCAGGACTTCACGTAGACATGAATGTGATTGTTTCCTTACCTGATTTAACAATTAATTCATAAATATCGGGAAATTCAAACATGTTCAAACTGTCGAACTCCAACTGAAAAAACAGCATAGGTCCTTTCAAATCAGAAATATTTTGTGCCGGCATCTTCAACAATAACAATGTTAACAAGTACATCAAATTTCATCAACAGACACAATATTTCCCTAAAAACCGCATTGTGCAAAATTCAATCAATACGAAACCTGAAGTCACCTTATGTCAGCTGAGCTTTTTCAATCTAGAAGTCCACCAAAGACTTTATCTTTCAAACAAAGACATAAAATTCAGACTAAGCGAATAAATAACACAGCAGATATAACAAACACAACTTTAACAAACCTTAGAACGATCATCAGATATGTAGCTGATGAGAACTCCGTATAACTGTGACACGTCTGTCCACTCCACTCTATCCCTCACAATTAGCAATCGGGAAGCACACTTTATCCCAGGCAGAACACCATTAACTCCGACGGACTTCGCTCGAAGAACCCTAATTACAAGCTCGGATAGGTAAGCGTATTTCGTCCTGAGGACAGATGGGGGAAACCTGTCGATTACGAGAGATAGAATGGTAAGTAGAGAGTCGAGGATGTGGCCCGCGGGATCGGTGCTGGATGAGAGACGATCAAGGGATGAACAAGTGGCTCCAAAGTAAGCGATAGGGGTGAGAGGGAGGTTTTGGTCTTTCAGTTCCTGTGCCATGGCGCCAATGGCGGCGCAGACGTGGAGGTGGTGCTCGTTCTTCGAATCGCTGAATTGAGAGAGTACGGCGGAGCAAAAGTCGTCGGCGGGTGGCGCCGCCTCCATTTCGACGCCCTCCATGGTTGCGGAAGTTGAGAGGCGGAAGCGGGTAATAACGTATAGGGTTTTAGCGTTGAAGAGGTACAAGATTTTTGTTCTATGTTAAGCCCCTGTTTTTTATACTTCTGGTGCTCCAAATTTTTCTTTTTTTTTTTTTTTTGGTAAATAAATAGATGCTTTAGGTTTTGCTTTGAATAGTTTTGAAATATTTCCGAGTCGGAAAATAAATATAATATTTCGCTCAAAGAATATTTAAAATGATAATTTTGGACATTGTTATGTGGACAAAACAAAGGGAAAGCTTGCCTAATTTATAATAAATAAGACCTCTAAAAAGAGTAATTTAAAATTTCTAACCGTTCAAGATCCTATCACTGCAACTTGCAGCTCTCTACATATATTTCGTTACCCAAAAGTTGAACTTTAAGCATTTCATTCATGAGAAATGTACGTAACAATTATTGTCACAATCCTCTCAACAAAAATTATACACGTTAAATCCTTCATCTTATAGTGTATTCACTAACATGACATTGGACTTTCAACGTACTATATTTATCCCTTATATTAGCTATTATCTTTCGGGGAAGGAAGAGCTTGATTTAGATTATATTCCCGCTGAGCCCATCCGTCAACTAGATCAGAATAGGTGGACCAGTGAGAACCATATTGCTTGGATGCCGAAAAATACATTGTTGCATCTAAATAGAAAGTTACTAGTGTCATAAGCTAAAAGCATGCCCTTATAATGTGAACCATCATATTGGTTTGCATGATGCCAACCCTCGGATTTAATGCTCTATCATACCTTAGCTAGTACTTTCAGGACGTGTGTTCATACCCTGAAAATGGAGGATAAATGACATGGCTTTGTGTTGGCCCTGACACATGGACCCCCACCAAGCGCCATGTCGCTTGATTGTCGAAGTGAATTCTCGCATCAACCTGTTGAGTATTGTTGATGAACTGGAGATGTCCCGTCGAGGGGTCATAAGGAGTCAAGGGCTTCACTGTCACCAAGGCCCAACACATTTTCCTAATCATCACTAGCCCCATCATCTCCCGATGAGAGGACTGAGACCAATACCCACAAACACGTCCCTCGTGGAAAGATGAGTATTCAAGGAGAAGAACTAAAACTTGAGGATTCACTCTTCTCAAGTCCCAAATATCATTTTCATCCAGGGTATGACAAAACGGTCACAATGGTATCTTATTTTGCGCCACCGCCGACACCATCACTTTTATAATATTAGGACTTTGATATATCTTACCAAGTCGTACGTTATTGTACTATTTAGAGTTTAGACCATATAGGAGGGGACCAGTTGAATATTCTATGAGTCCTGCATGGCAACTCACTCTAAGTGACAGATGGTAGCCCTATAAGCTCCACACGAGTCGAGTGGTTCCCATCAAGACCACTACTTCGTATGGTGTACTCAGCCTGAAGGACAGGCTATAAATAATAGTAATTCCTCAAGAAATGATCATCTTCTTCCTTTTTAAGAAACTCAAAAACTCTTTTTATAACTCTGTCGCTCTTGTTCCAGTACTAACTCAACCCTTAGCTTCTCGTTTCCATATTTTTCGGTCATGTCCAATCGGCCGACCATTATCTCCTACATAAACCTTGCACTTCACCATTGCAAGAGTGACCACCGCAGCTCCGCTATTTTCGCACCACATCATTCACGAACATAAAAACTATAGCAGCTGAAGGCGCGATGAGAGATGTGAATGGTTGTTGAATCCTTAATTTCTCAATGAAGTTGGGTTATTTCTACTACTGCGATGGAGCCTGTGGGACTGCCTAAAGGCTTAAAAATTGCATAGGGAGAGACTTTTCTCATGCATTGAAAAAGAGTGCAATTTGAAGATCGTAATTAGTTTGATCAACAACGATGATATTCAATGACGTCCTCTTGAGCTAATAAAAAAAGGTTGTCGTAGAGTCTAAACATGTTTTGGGAGGCCAAAACTTAAGCATATTAAGATAATCAATGGCATCCGGTCCATTGCCTTTGGGGACGAGAATTCAAAATTTAACTCATGATCATATTAGCCGAATGAGGTAACGACTCTGTTATACTTGATTTGAGGTTTAGGCTTCATTTACTTCACGTTTGAGATAATCCTTCCGCACAGTAAATAAATTAGGGTAGCTTGGATTAATTTCATATCTAATGGACTTTTTACTTATTGGGCTATACTAATGTGCTCTTTACTCTAAATTATAAGGCCAAGGGATTATGACACAATTATCCTTTTAACCTCCCATTATTGGTATTAAATTATCTCCCCAGCCAAGCATTTTCGGACCTCTGCTTCTTGCCTCATTGTCGGAAAAGGGAAAATCTGAGCTTGTTGCTATTGTTTATACCTTAGCTGCGAGAAAGGGGGATACCGGAAGACATGGTTGGCCGACAATTTCTGTGGCGAAGGTTCTCGTTGTTGGAAACTACTGCGGGGTTGTGGTACCGACACTGGGCTGCCGGAGGCTGATCGGAGAAGGCGGTCGGCGAGGGGCTTATGGCGCTGAAAAGGAAGGGGGTTCTCGGATCTGGAATGGCGACGCTCGCTGACTGAGAGGAAGAGTTGAAGCCATGGCGTGCTTCTGGTGGTGGCGGCTGTTGTTCTGTTAAGGGAAGGGTGGCGGTTCGTCGACGGTGGAGGCGATGCGGTGTGGCTGGCTTTGCAGTGGTGGCGGCTAGCGTTTCCAGCAAAGAGCAGGCGAGAGAGAGGGAGTCCGATGGTGGTCTGAGGTGGTGTTTGGTGTTTAATGCAGTGACGCAGCGGCGGCGGCGTTGCTGCGTTGAAATGGCCGCGGTGGTTGGCTCGCGTTGACATGGCCGCGGTGGTTCGCAACAGTAAAAAAGGGGTGACTTTGGTTATTTTCCAGCAAAATCCAAGGACAATTCCAACATTTCGGTCTATCCTTTCATGAAGGTTAACACTGTCAGCCAAAATTGGAGAGGAAGCATTGCCTGTCCTTTTCCAGTGCCGTATCGGGGCTCCGGAAAATGGCTGGACAATGCTGCATTGTAAAGTAAATGGAGAAAAATGGCAGATGGATTCATTACCATGCCCATTTCTTTTGAAGTAAATGATCCCTAAGCAGAATAGAATCCGATACACGAAAACTATCCCACCATAAACAATACGATAGAGTAATATTTTGATAAGTTCCATACATTATTCATAATTCAACATATATGTACGGGGTTAATTGCAAAAATGGTATACCAACTCGACCAATATTGCAATGTTGGGACACTAACTTTTCCGGCAACATCAAAAGCCCACAACTCCAAAAATTTCGCAAAATCATGCAAAATTTAGCCGGAGTTGGAAAAACCAGCCGAAAAGCCGCTCCGGTTTTTGAAAACCGCTTATGACGTGGCATTAAGTCCTGCCTGTCTCCAGAGTTAACGCCACATAAGACGAATCCTGCCAAGTAGCCTATGACGTGGCATCCACCTAATTTTAAACTTAATTTTTTTTAGTATTTTATTAAATAGGATTATTGTTATAAATTTTGTGATTTAACTTTATTAAGCATTTTTAACTTCAAAAACCCTCCATCTTCAAAACGTCCGACCTTGTCGCCGCCGCCACACCACCACCGCCTCTATTTTCATCATCGCTAACGCCGCCGCACAACCACAACACTTGCTATCGTACCACCACCAAAATCGCAGTATACCAGCAAAATCCCACCACCACTCCCATCTCTTCAGCCCCGATCAACAAAAATACAAAATTATTCAAAAAATTTGAAATGCTTTTTCTATGTAAAACAGAGGAAATTAATACAAAAAGACCAGAAAAACAACATCCCCATCAACAATAATCCTTCCATCCTATCCCCCAATCTGTTACATAAGATTCATCATCCCTAACCCAAATCTGTCAAGTTGAGATAGAGAAACAATAAGAGAGAAATTTGCCCATGGATTTTCGCAGATCTGATGTAGGATTGGGTGGCAGCGGTGGGGGGTTTTGCAGATTTGTTGTGTGAGAATAGGGTAGTCCGCGGCGATGGCTGTATTTACAGATCTGATGCGGGGATGAGAGGATGGGGGTGCAGGGCGGCGGCGATAACAGACGACGACGACGACGAGTCCGCAGAGTAGGTGGCGGAGACAGATATTCTTTCGTCGCCTCCAACTCCACGTCGCAACCGGAGTTTCGCGACGGTGAAGAAGCTTTTTCTCCTTTCTTAGTCTTTCTCCTCTCACCGCAGCGTTGGAGGTCTCTGCTCTGCCCACCGGCGCCGATGCAATGGCCTGAATTTCAACATTAAAATGTTCACCCAACAACAAAACCCTCCGATCTTTTCACCAATCTACCGATCCAAACACAACATCAAGAAATTCATATATGTAAATCTTTGATCTTTTCTATATGTAAATCTTTGATTGAAATAAATTGATAATATCTATATATATTATTATTTATTAATAATATTTTTAATCCAATTGATATTCATTTATGATTGTAAATCTTTTAATTATTGTAGATATATTAATGTTTCTCAATAAAATATATAGGATAAGAAAAAAGAATAAACTCTATAGTTATATACCTAAAATAATGTATTAAAAATTTAATATTAATAAATATTGATAATTAATTAGCAGAGATTGATAAATATAATAAATAATTTCGCTTAAACAAATTATAAATAATTTCTAGTTATTATTGAAATATTTATATAATATAAGAAATATTAAATTATTAAAGTCCATAATTAATTTATTAATAATATTTTTAAAACAATAATATTTCATTTATATGTATTTTTATTTATTTAAAAATGTAAAAAGTAATTTTTAATATTTATATATTTTTTATATTTTAATAGCTATGTGTGTAGTGGTTTATGATGTGTGCATAGTTGTTTTGCCACATACTCAACATATGTGCCACATGAGATGACATGTCAGCTTTCCGGCGAGTTTTTCCAGCTCCGGCGAACTTTTGCACGAATTTGCAAGATTTTTGGAGCTGTGGGTATTCATGTCACCGGAAAAATTTGTGTACCAAAATTACAAAATGGGTCTAATTGATATACTATTTTTGTAATTTTTCCTAAAATATAAACTATATTAAACTATTTTGGTTGTCGTCTACATGAGAATTAATCAATTACTTAACTTATTATTTAGTATTTCAAATATTTGTCGTCTTTATTAGTCAATTCTCACAGTTGCTAGCTTTTCACAATGAGGACTGAAGACAAACATTCTCTATAATTGAAAAAACTGCCTGAAAATAATGAAATCACAGTCCCACTTGATCAGAATTTTTTTTGTTTGTTTGTACATGCAATATTCTTTTCATAATTATATAAGAATGTTTGAACTGTCCGAATGAAGACTCGTACCGGGACTCCAGTTCAATTTTCATATTAATACATTCATAAATCACGATCTGGATCAGAATATCAGATTATACATATATTCATCTGATAAAATACGACGAATAAAAATTCTTCGCAGGACAAACATTATTTATATCACTAAAAGAATTCTAAAAGAACAAACACATCTCATCTTGCCATTTTCTCAATTTTATTTTCCATGCATAATAGATTAATTAATTAATCCCTATTACAAGCATCTTCCCCCATAACCTGCATTTCTGAACAATGCCTGTTTTACATCTTCACAACTTATAATCGAGCGTTGCTCGGCAACCTGAAATCACAAAACGTACACATATGAACATTAATTCGACCCAAAACACATCAAAATCGAGACCGAAATTTTAAAAATTAATGAGAAATACTTCAATTACCTCATGGCAAGAAGCTTGGACAGTAAAATCACTGAAACAGCTTATGACACATTGCTGAATGTCAAGACCTAAAGCATCCAAAGTGCTGAGTGTTGACAGTAATAATCCCGGTTTTTCTGTACAACATACCTCCACTCTTGTATCTTCGTCTCTCCTCTCCACATCAAACTTCAAAATGAAAAAAAAAAGGCAAAATTTAGGATTATTTATGGGAAGTTAGGTATTGACTATAGTTTAATTATTTCATTTTTTTCTTGGCCACATATATAAGATATAATAAGATCCTATTTTAGGGAACAAAATACCTTTGGAGGGTTCCTCACAAGCATATCGTTTGGCTTTAGCTCCTTCATATTATTTCCTATGAGACTGATTTTGTCAGCATTCTCATCGACTAAACCCTCTTCCCTTAGCTTAGTAATCTTCTCAAGTAGCTCTCTCATGTAATCAATTGTGTCTCCAAGTATAGATGTTCTATCCATCTGCAGAATATTCACCATCGATTAGAGTATCAGCTAATTAACTCCTAAATAATATTGTAATATCTATGTAACTAAATTTGTATTATGTGAATACCTTGCTGATCTTGGGAACAATTGATCTTAGCATAGAAAGGCGATCGTTTAACCGTTTCCTTCGCCTTCGTTCCGCCATTAGATTCTTGGAGGGCTGCCCATCTGCTTTCTTGATCTTGCTCTTTTTGATCTCTCCATATAAACCCTCGACATTAATAGTACTACTCTCCATGTTTGAAACATGATCATTTTGTGCAGCACTCTCAAAGCAGCTCATGCCATTGTTATGATCGAGAAACGATCCAAATTGTGGAGCTTCGACGTTTGTAAATGCGTAATAATCTTCATGAGTCGCCATTGGTGGCAGATCATGTTCTGGTTCTTGAAATGCAGCAGTGGCAAAATACTCCGGTGACGTTAAAGCGTCGAGGAAGGGCTGGAACTCACCAAACGGACATGGATAGTTGAGCTGATGATCTGCTGGTGAAATGAGCTCTAGAAATGGAGGGTTTGTTGCAGAAGGGAAATGCAAATCTGGGGTTTGAATTTGATCCAAAGGAGCCATAAAGTTCCAAGAATTTGGGAAAAATTCATTGCAAAAAGAGGGGTCTATTTTTGGAGCCATGGTTAAGTCATCTAAGAGACTATGCTCTTGAGTAAGCTCCATATTTCTCTCTCTCAAAAATCAAGAAGTGTGAAAAGGCTAATGCAAGAATGGCAGATAAGGTGCTAGTTGAGGGATAAATATATATATATGTAGATTAACGAATATTAATTACTTAATTAATATTATATATATAATTAGTGTTTAGCAATGTGATAAAGGAATTGAGAACTATATTTTAAGAAGTAGGCTTTACAGGTATGTGTTGTTTGTAAGTAAAACACCTAGGGGATATAAGATAATTAGGAAGGAATCTGCTTTTTCTCTTAATCCAAAATATTCTATACGACTTAACACTTTAATTAATAATAATTATTTTAATTTTTTCTGTGTTTTATTAAATTTTTTCACACAGTTGAGGTGGGTTGCGTGTGTATTTTTTTATAAGTCTCTTTCACCGAAATCTTCAATATTCAGACAGGGTACATATACTTAAGTCCCACTGCCCGAAAGGTTTGACCCACTAATCTGTCAGGATCCTGGATTAATTAATGCTAATTACGAAGTAAATTTGTAATAATATTGATCGATCTCTAAAGGCACTCAGCTTTTTGTCACGTATTATTTATATACATTATGATATATGTACAGATATTGTAGCATGAATAATCATCCCAAAGCTGTTGTTTAGCGTGGCAACATGTACCAGTTTTTGTTTTTTCTTCTGTGATTATTGCCTTCAGAGATCGAGATACGTCCATGGTTTTGCTCCATTAGCTCCTTGAACACGGTTTTGTTAACATTAATAAACTTAATTAATTTCAGATCTCAAGAGTTAATAATGAAGTGAATTTCTGAAAGTACATTGCCAGTGATATCTTATGAGAAAGAAACCCTTGAGGTGGTGATATATAGGTTATGATGTACAGATGTGGATCTGACCTGATCCGACATAGCATGACACAGCAAGAAACGATCATACAATTTTTTTCTTAAAATTTTCACGTAATACGTTATATTGTATAGGCTTCGCAATGTGGCATGGTCTTACCAAATATGTCCTGCTGGATCCGATCTGTATATTACGAGTTCTATAAACTGTCATCTTATCTATGTAATTTTTATAAAAACTATATCTCATTTTATTTAAAGTGATTTTTAGTATTTGAATATCCCACAGGTAATGTGTACACATTTTTAATAAGAGTAAATTAGGCTTTTCATTATCTTAGTCATTGTCTGATAAATTAGAGTTCATATTTGATAAAATAGAGCTGAAAATCTCTCAAAATTTATTTTTTCAAAACCGTCAAAATTTGATCCGTTAACATTCTCTTTTCGTTCTTTCTTCATTCCTCTTTAATTTTTTTTCCCTCAAGACGAAGGTATTATTGAGTATGGATGTTTTGTTTATTTTTTATATTTATTAATCCACTATATCTATCATTGAATAGGAAAATTTTGATAAGGTAAAAGTTTATGAACTACGTCTATAGTAGTGAAATAGAAACTTTTTCAAATTAGAAGGTATGCAATCGAATAATTTCTTTTTTAAAACTAGAATATATTCATTCAGGTAATTTATAATTACATATATCTTCTCAACATATTATCTCATAGTCAAGTGATATTAAAAAAGAATGAAAAAAATATGAGTTGTAATTGTCGTCTATCATATTAAAGTTTTAAAAAATAATAAAAATAATAAAAAAATTAATCTATTTTAATTAAAAAATGTGCACTTGCGTGTGGATTATTCAAACATGAAAAAATCACTTAAAATTAAATGAAAATGATGGTTTGTAAATATCATATAGATGAGATGGTAATTTGTAACAAAAAAAATTAGATAATAAAATGTAAAAATAGATATAATATGAATGATAACAAATATTTATTTTTAAATTTATCACAAATTTAATTTAGTTAAATCACTATAATAAGAAAGGATCATAGTTATTGCGTGCTTAATAGATAATTTTTAGAAGATAGATTAAATAACAAATATACATGTAATAATTAGTCCCAAACTTGGTCCTAATAGCTATATATATATATATATGTGTGTGTGTAATAATTAGGGGAAAAAAGAGAATGAAAATTGGAATCACGTGAAGGTTTCACCTGAAAGAGAACATGTGGCTGTAATTCATTGTGGCACAATTCAAGCTGTCAAATCTTCGAATGTTGCCAAACTCTTTTAACAACTTGTATAATAAAAACTTGTATGTATGAAGAGAATTGTTTCTTCGCTCTAATCACAAGGCGTCGCAACCCTGTCCCCGTAAAGTTACCCAAAACTTAACTTCGTTATCATCAAACTTTGAACATTATATAATTAACGCTTTTCAGTACTCGTAAATAATCATCATCTTTTAGTAGTAGATAAATGTTAGTGGGCCACGTTCCTTCTATAGGTAAGTGATAAGGGTTCGATTAGTCTCTAATTTTATAAATACATATAATATTAATCATGTCGAAATTTAAATCAAAAGATTTGAACTGTAAATTGAATTACTTCGAATTTGTTGATAGCTGAAAAGACGAAGAAATGTGAGTTCAGAGCCAGACCGTGACAAGGTGGAGTTTTACCAAATATTGATACTCCAACATTCAAATCGATATGCTATAATTGGTTGAATGAATGAGGTCACAAATATATAATAAATATCTTATCTACCGGAGTAAACAAGGGGAATGGGTATTTAATACCATTTGCAACAATGGTGATGGCATCCGCTGCGCACTCCAACTACGTACCCCACTTCTATAGTGCATTTAACTTTTGATTGGTTATTATCTTCGAAAATCCTGAATGTCCACGTGGATACTTCAAGAGCAGGAGAGGTCGAATGGCATCATCGGATGAGTCCATCAAGCATGGGGTGGGGACTACATATATTCTTCTGAAGACGGGGTATGTTACTTGCTCGAGCTCTAGGTCGGATCAGATGTGAGGTCGAGCGTCAGCATGATGTCACATGTTATTTTTAAATAATGCTAGTCTTGCCATGTCAGATATAATTTTTATTTAAAAAATGTTCACAAATTTCTGATATTCTGATCGATATGAATATTCAACGGACAGTAATATAATGCTATTCTAAGTTTTTATTAAGCACTTAATTACTCCATTAATAATGGTGGTGGAGGCCAGGGTAATGATGGGTTGGAACATTTGACTTTGTGGGTAGGCCTACCACAGCTATAGCAGCCGGGCCATGGAAAAAATAACCCCAACGTAATTAGCACTTATCTGAGATGGAAAATTCTTACATGCACGGTGCATGCACCTACCATTTTAAAATGTAAAAAAAATATATTTTTTTTGTTTTTAATTTTTTTTTATCTTTTAATTATTTTTTTGGAATAAACAAATGATAGGTACATGCATCGGGGTCCATACCCGGTGCATGCAAGAATTTCCCATCTGAGAGGATGCACTGCATTTACTTTTGTTGACTCTTTGATTATATCTGTGTCATGTGATTTACCAAATAATTTAAAGAGTACTGGAGATAGTAGTAACATAAGATGATCAGAAAAGAGAAGATAATGACTTGATGAGTTGCTCTCGAAGAATTAAACCACAATATTTGGCTGATCAGATTACAAAACATATAAATATCTGAAATGTGATGTTTTGTTTTATTTTCTTAATTGACAAGACTGATAGTATACCTATTCTCTTAATTTGAGTTTATAATTAGTAGAAATATTTAGAAACCGCGGCGATAACCATTGGCGGTTTCTATTTTTGCTAATGAGGTTACTCTCTTTTAGTTTTAATTTGCGTCCTGAGTATATACACCTTGTACTATAGTTTTCTTTTTCATAAATATTTGCCTTTTGTCCATAATAAGGCGATATATATAATACACACGCATATGGATAATATACCTTTATTTTTTGTTGTGAGTTTGAATATTGTAATTACTAATTATTGATCATTTATTTATATATATGTATACAGTATATATAGTTAAATATTTGATAGCTTCATTAAAAAAAATAATAATTATAAAAAGGTTCAATCTATCAATTTTACAGGAGCTGTCAAATAGACGGACCCCGATGAAATTTGAAGGCAAACAAAGGTAGATAAACCCTAGTAGTGAGCTAGCAAGCTTGTTGATGGACGATCTCGCTAGCAGGAGTTTGGAGAAATAATAAATGACTGAAAAAGATTTTGTGGAGACAAACCCCATATAAAATACTATATTTTCAGATAAGAATGAAATTATACATACAAAATTCAGTAAGGATCGAAACCTAAGTTACACAATTCAAGTTGAAAAAATGACCAGCCTAAACCCTTAATCTATAAATACGGCCATTTGACACATGATAGCACTATAATCTATGTTGTACGGGTACGGATACGGATACGGCAATACGGACACGACACGATATATACGACACGACACGGATACGGTGAAATAGATTTTTTTTGTAAATTTTCCACGTGAGAAGTATCGGACACGATATCCGACACGACACGACACGACAAGATAAAATAATATTTTTAGAAGTGTTGGTGCATAAGAGACTATCATATTTACGATCACACATGACAATATTATCAAATAATTTAATCTCTCAATTAATTACTGTTTAAATCTCGTTAACCCGTTAATACATACGGGAGAAAAGAGGAGTTACTTTTATGATGAATAATAATAATAATAATAATAATAATAATAATAATAATAATAATAATAATAATAAATTCATCCTTCTCATTTCCTTGACATTTCCTAGGTATCAACGAACACAAGTAATGATGCAGGGCGTGTTTTTAGTCCACACCAAATCACTCTACCTAAATTAATTATATTGATAATTAAGTGCATTGTATTAATTAATTAATTAATTAATTAATTAATTAATCTATCTCTTTTAATATAACACCAATCACATGGTCTGATATAAAATATTTTTTCCGATCTAGTGGAATGAAGCTTGAGTTGGACTTAATCTTCAGGTGATAGCTCATAAATGATTAAATTAATAATAATGGGAGGAATTAAACAGGACAAAAGTAAAATTAAAAAAAAAAAAAAAAGAAACAGGGAAATGAAAGGCAGCAGCCCACAATATTTAGGGCAGAAACCGCTTTTGCAGTGGCCCTTTTCGGCAATTTTAAATTCTGTAGGTCCATTTCTGGATTCCCCATCCCCAAAGACAAAAACTGATTATGTATTTATACACAGTACAAGTATATATTCTGCCCTACGTCGGCGAATAATCTGCATGAGTGAGAACGACATCGTTCCGTCATTGTTGCTTTTTACATGCATTTGTAATTTGTACCCTTCTTCACTTCATCGTCACTTAGATCTCCTTTCCTTTTCCATCTCCATTCACACATTTCAATATATGTAAAAATTCAAATATATAGGGTTATATATATATTGATGGACCTCGACGCAATATATGGCCAACCTCGCCAGAGATAGAACGAGAGAGCTCGCGTGTTTTTTGGGAGGTCCCTCGATAAGATATATATATATACATATATATATATAGAGAGAGAGAGAGAGAAATTTACATTTGAAGACCCTCAGGTTTGGCCTAATTAGAATGTAGCTCATATTCTTTCGATTATTACCATATAGTCCTTGAGATAATGTTTCCATTTGAGGTTTCTAAACGTCGTTAGAGTTCCATCTGAGATTCCAAAACGACTTTAGTCAGAAATTACAAATGCATCCCCCTCATTATTTTATTCTGTTACAAATTGATCCATATATTAAGTTGAAATTACATACTGGTTCATGAGAACCCTAACAGCGTTTAGGGACCTCAGTTGGAAATCATATCTGAGGGACTATGTGGTTATAATTGAAAGAATAGGAATTGCGTTGTAACTAGACCAAACCTAAAGATGCTCAGATGTAATTCGCCCCAACACGTGGCCAAGAGATAGAATTAATGAGAGAGCTAGCGTGTTTTTGGGAAGTCGCTCGATTAGCTCGCTCCTTAGACTCTGTTGACGAAAGGAGATAATACTCAGTAAATTACGAAGTTGGAGAAGGATATAAATATTAATAGAACTCTGAATCTATATAAAAGGGGTTTTGATCGGTACGAAACACTGCATGCACAAAATACGAGACAGAAGGAGATCAGGAACCAATTCGACGAGTACTCATCAAATATATATATATCCAAAAAAATTAATAACAGTTTAATGATTAAGTTGATGGAATTCTTGGAGTCATAGCATGCCTTATTAGTTGATAGGGATATAATTAATGAAGTATTAATTAATTGTAGATGGCTTTACCAAGAAGAAGAGGTGAATGATGCTGGTACGGGTGGAAGCATGGTGCATGTGTTGAAGGGAATTTATCAAGTCAGCAAAGCATGCAGCTTAGCAACAAGTTTGCAAACGTAAAAAATAGTAATGTTTGTTAGGTGTCTTAGCTTTATTTGTTTAATGTTGTTTTCTGTCATAGAAATTTATTTTTAATTTCTTGAAAATATTTCCTTGTCTCTTATTGTATCCTATGATGCATGGAAACGGACACGGCGACACGGACACGACACGATACGGATACGGCGACACGAATTTTTTTTTGAATTTTCCACGTAAGGAGTGTCGGACACAGTGCCCAACACGACAAAATGATATTTTTAGAAGTGTCGGTGCATTAGAGATTGTATCTAAAGGCTACGTTATTCCGTGTTTCGTGGGTCTAAGTCTAATCATCCACACATGACCTCTTTGAATTCTCATGCACTTTCTTTTTTCTTTTCCGAAACATGTAAAGAAGAAGGCAAAATAAATAAATAAATATTAAAGGTATCAGATCTTTGTTTAAATGTTAAATAATTTTTTTATAAAGATAATAATTTTCGAATTATTCTGATCATTCAGAAGGTGTGTGATTAAAAAAATTAAAAATAATAAATAAATAAATAAATCCTCTAGTATGTCTATCAAAATTTTGAAGATGTGATAGTCCAGCTTAAGTTAATGTTGATTCATCCCGATAAATTTATTTTATAGTGGATAATATAATAAACTGATATGTTTGCAATATTTTTTATACATATGTGATTTAATTAACCATTCTTTAACGCTATGGCATACCCAAAAAAGACTAAATATTACTATACGTGTGTATAAGAGAGTAAATTATATGTAAACCGACTCTTGTGATTTACTATTATAATATAAATATCCATTAGGATTTTGTTAGAGAAATAACTGATTTTGTTAAGACTTGATGAGTACTGTTAGCCCTGGTGATGGTGTGAGAATCGGAATGATACTAAATTACCACCAAATTAATATTTGTTTGAGGAGGAAGACCATCACAGACTTGAGTGTCTCAGAAACTAGGTATCCAAAAATGCGTTGGTTCTTCTAGTTAGGATAATACCGTTAATGTGCAGTAGGGATACAAAAGGGATGAAGTGTTTAAGCTCAGAGATAAAGAACCGGAATAATGCCTAATTGTATATGCAGTGTGTATGAAGAAAATGACTTAAGGGATGTGAAGGAAATCCTCATATTTATTGATTGAGGGCGAGGGTAGTTTGGTAATTGCGACCAAGTGGTCCCAAACCTAGTTTTCCCCTAGACACGTGGCGTCGTGTGATGGTTTGACAATGACATCCCTGAAGATGCCTATGGGTAGGTGATAATGGATGTCAGGAGAATGTGTGTCAGCAGCAGTTACAGGAAGGGTTTTCACGATCGTTAAGATACCTTGAGAGGGTGGCTCGAGCGTGAGAACGCTCGAGGGGGAGAATTCCCCCGGGTGGCTTTATCCAAGCGACGGGATACTCTGGTGGCGTGCAGGGTATGTGTCCGTGGGTACCCTCGAGGAGGATCCACCGACAATAGAAGGGATGGACCTTATGAGAGTAGTGAACATCCCCACGAGGCCGTAGTATAAGCATTGTGAGGGATAAGCAGAAGAATCCCGCTCTCGGGGTATGGGCATTGACAAGCGGGCCTTAGGGAGCAAGGCTGTGAGTGAATAGTTTGGATCCGCTTCACGAGCCCACATTCACGGGTTATCCAAGTAAACCGTTCAGATTGTGACATGTGTGTGGTGGCTAACCCAAGCTTAATTTGGGCCTATCACCTGGAACCTCACTGGAACAAATTGGGGCATATGTATTTTGAATGATGACAAATCAAATATTATTTAGCACATATTTCAATAAAAAGCTTGAGGTTAATTTTATATATTTGCATTTGACCGTTGAGCTCCTTTTATTTTAAAGTCTTCATTTTCAGGTTTGTTAAGAGATAGTTGGAGACAGCTGAAATCAAATTAATTCAAATTCCAAAAGGGCTGTTGTCTAACGGCTAGTTTGAGAGCTTATAAAAGGGACATGACTGATCATTTTGAGATTCAACTCATGCAATAAAACTACATCCTCCTACATTGCAGTAATTGCTGGAAGCACATGGAGATGGTGTAATCTCCTAATTGTTAGGCTTGTAATGTAGTATAGATAGGAGTGAGTGAGTTGAGTTCCTGGAGCTTGACCGCGGTATTAGTAGTACCAGATGCTCATGTGTGGCTTGACCTATGATATCGGTAACGGACGTTCCAACAATGTGTTGTATATTGTATATCAGACCTTAGTGTCTATCTATTTTAATGGAATCTCTTTTCAAAATCCTAAGTTTACCAACCTTAGGTAGATGATTAATCTCTTGTTATGAATGATGATGTGAGGAAGGCAGTGAGCGGGGACGATGCAGTTGGTATGGAGGAGTTGTTGATGGAGAATGATGCAGAAGTGCAGCATGATGAAGATGATCAAGTTGGAGTGAATAATGAAGAAGTGCAGCATGGGGAACAGACACTGAGACGCAGTAGCAGAAGAATGCAAGTGCCAAGGTGGCATGATTAATTTATTATGCACAAGTGAATTCTTAAGTTGTTATTATATTATTACGTTTCTTTAGGTTATCTTTTAGTCTTTTCTTTATTTGTGGAGTCCTAATGGTTAGGGTTATGTTTTCGTATTTATCGTGGTGTTTTGGGTGAGAACTCTTATCATCAATCAAGTAAATTAATTTTCCCGTCTCTGAAGAATCTCAAATCTGTTCCATATCTCCCTTTCTCCGGCCGACCGGTCTTTGTCGGAAAACAACGTTTGAGGCGACGTATAGCCTCCTATCGGTACTATAGTGTATCATAGACATACCTAAATCGTTAATGATATGTTAATAAGAGGTTTTATATTTGAGTTCCTTTTTTTTATTTCTTGCATGCTATTAATGTGAAAATTTTTATCTTTAATAGTCTAATCTCCCCTGAACTCATAATGCAAGGGATATTGATTATAGAAAAAATAGATGTTCTTAGCTTGATTAGCTAGATCATCCTATATATTCCTTTGCAATCCGATAAAGAAAGATGATTAATATATTATGATAAATGATCATATAAATGTATTTAAAATGATTACAATACGAGGGTAAAAATTCAAACATTTCAACGTAAAGGAGAATTCAGACCCTCTTGAGAAGACAAAGAATGAACAACATGATGTCTCTTCGAAGAAAAAGGTGGTGTCTTTCTAAAAGAAGGCCTCTTCTTGAGATGGCGAAGAGTTCTCTTTGTATAGTACGTTTTGAAGACCGGCAAGGCCCTCTCTTTGAACTTGAGAATGCAAAAGAAGAGCAATCTGTAAGCTACAAGGATGGTTGCAACAGCTGCTAAATCCCACCACTTTGAGTGATCTAATGAAATACCTAGCAAATTAGTCAGGACTTCTTCCCCCGATAGCTTCGGCTGCCCTGGCTCCATCCCGTCGAACTCCATCCCAATCATGTCGTTTTTGTAGGCACCCTATGTGTCACGTAAACATAGGAAAAGTTACTGCAACATCTAGGTATTGCAAGAAGCTTGTTACACATATTCTCAGTCGATTATTACAAGAAAAGTTGTTATAGATTGAGAGCAAAGTCACTTAATTCGAAGAAGCAAGCTGAGGGAAATTTGTTACAAACTAATATAGGATAAGATATTGAGAGAATTACATATACTACCCCTGATTTTAGAAGTAACAATGAACCTCTCGTATTATTAATGGCTAATAACTTATAAGATGTACCTGTAAAGCCCATGCCATGTAATTGATGTACGTAATTGGGTATCTCCAGAACACCTTAGGCAGATCAGGAAAAATCCGGAAAAACCCCGCTGAAGCCATCATAACACCCTGCACCATCAATATGCAAATGTTAATCCAATGTGACATGTCTATGAATACAATTGAATTTAATATCTTCTCCTTTTTTTCCTGTATGTTATTTAATGTTCGTTCACATGCGGCTATGGAGGATCAAGGTAACATTAAGGCGTAGTAAAGCATAATCACTTACTATAAAACCAGCCCCGATCACGACTCCCATCAAGAAATTGGGAACGAGTGCAGCCACGACCATCATGCAGCTCTCGACAACAGAAATGGAGAGTACAAGGTCGAGCGCAGCAAACAGGAAGTGGGACAAACCAGAGTGATACTTCACCATGAAATAAGTGATGGATATTGAACAGAAAGACATCAGGATCACGAAAGGGAAGGAAGAGATGAAGTTTGAAAGAATAAACACTCCCACACCGTAGTGTCCGTTGAGCCTTTCTTTGTAAAATACCTGTTTATAACAGCACAAAATCAGGCGTCAAAGTCCTTCAAATTATACTTTACATAGCTTGTTCTGCCTTACAGGGGTGATTTGTTTACCTTCATTTCTTCAATGAATGATGGGAAGCCACCAATTGCCATGAAGGTCATGAAACCAGATATGAAACCACCACAGGCTCCCCTTGCTAGAATTGCGTGATAATTGGTTCCAACGTTGTGAAACACCGAGCCGACACAAATTGATACTGCTATATAAACTAGTGTTCTAAGCCAGTAATATCCGAAGTCCCTCGTCATGTTTTTAAACGACCGGCTTGTCAAAGTTGAAAGTTTCTTCAACCATGTTGCTTGGCTCCCTCTAGTTTCCTCAAGAACAAGTCCTCCCTGGAATATCATGATTACATTCAAATAATGATTTGGAGAAGAGTTTACTTTCTAATTTGACACAAATAATTACACTGACATGTCCTCTTCAGGTTTGGCCTTATTATAAACTTATCATAAGGTTTACGAAATTACAAAAACTTACTCTATCAAAGAATTTGCATCACTTCCTGGTCCAAGATTTTTTATGACAACATCTGAATTATTTAACAGATACCCTTTTTTCCCTCGGAAATTACTGGTCGAACTTCTAATTTTAAATTGACCATAATTACATGCATCAGGCAAACCTTAAGGTACTCGAGGGGAATTTTTTGTAAGTTTTCAAACCTCAGGGGAAGTTTGAGTAATCCAACTAAACCTCAAGTACGCTAGAGCAATTATCCCTATATTTAATGTAATGATATGAGGAATATGTCATAAAATCCATAATAACCTGGCTCAACCCATGAAAATGTGCTATAGAACCGGAAAAAAAAAAGTAATGATCTGAAGAAGAATATACGTTTTAACTACTGATATTGCAATTACAATACTCACAGAAGTTGGGAATTCTCTGATTCTGGCTCTGACCCTGGCTGCAAATTTCGAGTTTTGGTACTTGTGAAGAAGCCTTGCTCTGATTTCTGCAGTTGCCATATCCATCATCATTGAACCTGAAATATCTCTTATATCCTGCATGCACAAACAAATACAATGTAACAATTGCGGATTAGTTATGGTTCTTTCTCTATCATCATGTAAAAAGAAATTAATGAGCGTAAATCAACAAAGGAGCCATAGATTACTCACTTTTATTCTTTGAGACCCCATTAAAGTATTCTTTGCATCGTCAAAATCGGAATTCACGCAGCGAAGAAAATGATCGGACGGGTTCCTTCTACTGGGGCAGGGGAATCCCCCTTCAGCAAAGAACTGTCATATTAA
>JBBMKE010000010.1:10954219-10964781 GCA_037834125.1 Lippia alba | reverse complement strand
ATTCTCAGTTTGTTGACAATTACTTGGAGCTCATGCACTTGCTCCAAGATTGGTTTATTATCAACCATTTTAAAATCAAGGTATTTAGATACTAAATATTTGTTAGTACCTTCCTCCTCAGCTTTATACTTGTATTCCAGCGCTTTCCACAGTTCTCTAGGCGATTTGACATTTGTATACAAGTCATACAATATGTCAGAAAGGGTGTTGAGGATGTGGCCACGAGCCAACTCTTCATCTTCAACCCTCTTCCTTTGTTGTTGCTGAAGGGTCTCCACAATCTTCTGGTGGATCTGCAAAGTGTTCTTGGAAGGACCTGCTGCTGTTGTGTTGGCTGGAGGAACGCCGCCTGCTGCGGTAGGATTGGCTGGAGGAGCCCCGCCAGGTGGAGTGGCAGCGGCTTGAGTGAGATTAGCCGGAGCACCGCCTGTTGCAGTAGGCGGATCCACGACTATTGGCTGCTGGGGAGCAGGAGGGTCTTTTGGAATTGGTGGCAAGTTTGGGTCCAGAACGTATGCCAGCTTCAGCACGGTAAGGAGGAACTTCATCTTGTCTTGCCAGCGACTGAAATTGTTTCCATCGAAGCGATCCAACTTCTACTGGTTCATGGTACGGAAGGATTCTGATTCTATCTCTTCAAAAGGAATTAACACTTTAAGATTGTTGAGAAAATGGTATGGGATCAGAATGACACGGGTGTTCGTTGTCCTTAAAGTGTTAATCCCTACTCATCTGAGTTTGCTAAAGGTTGCAGACGATTTACTTCTAGGATATACATTCGCCCATGCCCGGTCCCCGGCCCCCGGCCCCGGACCCATGCGTGTGCACGTGTGCGGGCGCAGGCTCGGGCGGTGCAGTTCACCGCACCACATGTGAGCCTTCTAGTCCCCCTCACATTAAATGAATTAATAATACACTTAGTATCTTAGCTTATATAGCTGACTACACTAGTTTATTAATTCAATGTGGGACAAGTTTAGTTTTCCAAACACCCTTCCATATGCCTCTTTGGTATTCCCAATAATCCTCCAACAATTAAATGGGAATTCCAATGCATATGTCCAACAAATCTTCTTGTACTTAAATGCTTTATCATTGTTGCTGCTGAATGGTACAAACCGATGTTGATTGATACCTTGCATCCCACATTTAAATTTCTAACAAGGTCTACTCGAATCATCTTATGGCCCATACCACATTGAACATCATATAGTATCAACCGTTGTTGAATTAGAAAAAGATTAAAATTCATTTAAATAAAATATTGATTTCGATCGTGGATGTAAAACATGAATAGAAAGAGTATTCATGATTTGTTAGCAAAATTAGAGTGAAATCGTTATTTTTAAAAGTTAAAAAGAACCGGCAAATATATGTCTAACCCTATAAACATAATTAATCACTCTATATTATGATAATAATAATGATTGATGTAGACTATTAGTTAATTACATAAAAGTATAAAACGACAACTATGATGATAATAATTTCGTTTGAGATAGCATCTATGATGTATGAAAAGGCGTGGAAGTTGAGAGCAGCGAAATACAAAATGGAATTCTTCGTCCCCCACAAAATCTAGTTTAAGATCATGATAGGGAAATTAATTTGACTACCTTGTTTGTTGATAAGGTTTCAACACTATATTTAATCTCTTAATACGATTTGTCTTCTTTTGATTCTTCAAATATAATGCATGGATCGATCACAATGTGGATACAATAATACAATTTTTTTGTTAATTTATTATTGTAGAAATATCAGACACAGGATGTCCAACAGAATATAACATGACATAATAAAATAGTATTTTAAAAATATCTGTGCATCATAGGTCTTCATGGTTATTGTTTTTGGACCAACCCTAATCTTCGTGTAGCCTGGCCCAAAATCTAAGAATTAGGATACCAAAACGAATTTGGGCTCAGAGTTTCTTATTGGTCTCAGAGTTTCTTAGAAAGGATTTGTATGGGAAACACACGAGCCCAATTGTTGAATATTTAGCCAGCCTTCTCTAGGGTTTATCAGCCAAGCCCGCTAGCTTTTTGACAGACCCAATTTCAATCGATTATGACTTGATCCAAAATCTTAAGAATTAGACATAATTAACTACCTTTTATAGGTAATTTTAGTAGGGAGCTTGAACCTATCTCAACCGAATCAGTCTAAGTAGAGGGTGAGAGGTTGGTTAGTGTAAATTTTAATATGAATGGCCAATTAAATAATTATTTTGGATTAGGTGAGCTAGAATTATCACATTCATAAGTCTAGTAGTCTTGAATTTTGAATCTTGGTTAATGTAAACTTTAAGAGAAGTAGTCATTTAATAGACAAATATGATACGTTTCATGTTTGTTTATCCAAAGAGGAGCCGCCCTACTGGTTAAAAAGAAATAAAAAGGAGAAATTGTGAAGACAATTATTGAAAAATCCAAACTATAAGTTTATCAGAAACAATTAATGGCACCAGTTACTTTTAAAGGATGTTTTCTTAGTTCCTTGTTTGTTACGTGTAAATGATAAATTACGTGATTTCCGTGGCAACAGAGATTTATCATAATTCATAACATTCCGCCGCCGAGACAGTAGCTGGCAATATGTCTCCATTTAACATTAACAACAAAATAGAGTTGCATCAATTACGTACACTCAAAATATTTCCACCATCAAATAAAATGTCTACAGATGAAGCTATACATTAATTCATCATTATCTCCTTCTTCATTCTACACTTGCTCCGATTCATCAATTGCAGTGACAGTCATAGCTATCCAGACAGGAAATCGAACCCCTAATTTCAATATGCAGCCCAATAATTTAATAATTAATTAAATATAATTTTTTTAAAATATTATATATTTAAACTTACTTTTTTATATTTTATACTTTTATAAAACTATAAATTTTATTAATAATTAATTTTGATGATGTCCAAATCTGACTATATATAAGACGTCGCACCTGGATTCCCGATCACCCAAAAAATTTATATTTGTAGGGAAGTTCTAAACCTCCTAGGAGTTGCGTGGAAGAGCATACATGAGCTAAAGGGCTAAAACGAGGGAATATGGACGTTGAACCTATTTTGACATTCTGACGCTCAAGTTAATCACTTTGGTCAATATGAGAGTTGAACCTATTTTGACATTCTGACGCTCAAGTCAATCACTTTGGTCAAGCTGGGTCGATATAAATGAGTAGGTAAGAGTGTTTTTAAGATGAGAATAATGATGACCAACATGAGTTGGACCAAGTGGTTAATGGATTTGTTTTCAAGGGCGAGGTTTCGAGTTCGAATCCTGCTTGGATGTGCATGTGTTTAAAAAAAACAGATGAGAATAATGATGTATCTAAATAATAAATAAAATAGTTTTATAATTAAGAGTCTAATGTGTATAATTACACACAGTCAAAGTTGAGACGACAACAGACATGATGGTCATGATGTTGATCATTTGCGGTATGAATCATCTTACTTGACCTGTGAAAATGGTTGTACAGAAAATACAATGAGACGCCTTTAATGCTTCTACAGAGAGAGATATTTACATTTAAGGTACCTATATTATGCACTTTAGGTCAAACCCTTAGCCCGCTCGAGGGGCGTCTCGATCGGCAACCTCCTTAGGTCGAGGAGAATAGGACCCAACAAAAAAAGAGATAAAACATCTCTTACTAGTAGTAAAATGTTGATTTAAATATAAAAGGAAAATTACATTTGACTACCCTGCTAGATAGGGTAATTACAACGTAGTCCATCTTTATTCCAAATTTACAATTTAATCTCTGAATGTTATGAACCGTTTGTGGTTCCTCCGTTCCGTTAAAGTTCCGTTAGGGTTGGGTCTATTTTTCCGTTAGCTTAATAAATAAAATAATGCATCCCTACAATATACATATTCTAACAAAACGGTCCCAATGTATTACACATATAACAATGTAGTCCTAAAAGATCTAACGTAACTCTAACGGAATAGAGGGATTACAAACAATTTATAATATTTAGGGACTAATTATAATTTTGTGATAAATATAGATTTTATTGTAATTACTTTATCTAGTAGGATAATCAAATCTAATTTTTCCTAAATGTAAATGAATATTGAGTTTGAAATAGGTAACGTGGTCAGACCACCTGAAAAGACATAATAGTCCGCTTTGTAGCGACACATATGGTGTCATATCAACATGACGAGGCCGCTTCATATTAACATGATAAGCATAATATATAATCATACAATTATTTGGATTGGGTTAGCCAGTAAGTTAAACTTCATATTAACTACCATTGACTTAGTTGTCCATTGGTTCTCAACTTATTGATTGGATTTTTCAATGCCTTGCAATCCAATTTCTCTTCTCTTTCATTGGCTATATTATTCAATGTCTTAAATTGCAATGATCTCCTTTCCTTAGTCAGTACGGCTCTTCTTTGGTTATATTTTTCAATACCTTCCAATGCTATTTCTAATTTTTTTTACCTACTACGGATTTTATCGAGATTCAACATTACTGGACAACTTAATCAATGGCAGTATAGGTGAATATGAGGTTTTATTTCATGACCTCAAGTAATCCAAATAATTATAAGATATATATGTTTTGGTAAATCTGTAATAAAGAAGAAAAAACATGCACAATTGTTATTCCACACCGTATTTGTATAGTTCTATCCATATCGTGTCGTGTACATATCACTGTGTCTGTATTTATGCATCCGTAGCTTATCTTGTTCGTATCACCGTATCTGTATATATCCATCATATAAACTATATTGCATATTTGCGTCGTCGATTCCACATTTCCACTCCTATCTTCGAACCCTCACAACTAATACAAGAACCACCAACTCGTAGTAGATAATTTCATATGCCATGCAATCAATCAGTCCAATTCTAATAAAGTAACAATTTTAGTTGTCTAGTAGTCTTGAATCTTGATATAATCAGAGGAACCGCCCCACTCATCAAATAGATAAAACGAAATTGCTAAGTCAGATACTGAAAATTCCAACTAGCTGGTAAGTTTATCCGAAACAGTTAATTTCTCACCTATATAAATTATATCACATTTTCTTGGGGAAGATAGAATTTTCATAATCATAATTCATGTCATTTCTGCCTCTGACAATATTACTCCATTATTTAGAAAAGTAGAGCTGCATCAAGAACACTCAAAATATTTCCACTCTCAAATGTCGACAGTTCAAGCTAGATTCATCATCAATATCATCACCTTCTTCTTCATTCTACACTTCCTCCAATTCATCCCTTACAGTTACAGTCATAGTAATCCCATCACGAAATCGAACAACCAAATTCAGTATCCATGCAGCCAATCCAATCACAATTCTTACCCCTTCTGCAACCCGTCTCTCTCCTTCAAGACCAGAGCCCAGTCCCTCATCTCCCTCCTCACACTCGACGAGAAAATCCAGCAGCTCTGCGACAATGCCTCCGCCGTCCCTAGGCTCGGAATTCCGCCGTACCAGTGGTGGTCGGAGTCCCTGCACGGCATTGCCGCCAATGGACCCGGTGTTTCCTTCAGCGGCAGCATCACGTCCGCCACCAGCTTCCCCCAAGTCATCCTCGCCGCCGCCGCCTTCAACCGTAGCATGTGGGCAGCGGTGGCTTCTGCAATCGCGGTGGAGGCGAAGGCGATGCATAACGTGGGGCAAGCTGGATTGACGTTTTGGGCGCCAAATATTAACATATTTAGGGATCCCCGATGGGGAAGGGGGCAGGAGACACCTGGAGAAGATCCCATGGTTACGTCGGCGTACGCTGTCGAGTATGTCCGAGCTTTTCAGGGGCAGAAGTTTAGGAAGAATAGCTACAGATTTGGGCAGCAGAGAAGAGAGTTGAGAGATGATAATGGTGATGATGATACATTGATGTTATCTGCTTGCTGCAAGCATTTCACAGCTTATGATCTGGAGAAATGGGGCCAGTTCACTCGATATAATTTCAATGCCATTGTAAGTTTTTTCTCCATCTTTAGATCCTTAGACTCTCATCGATTTTGGTCCAATTTCGCAAGTTTCATGCTTATGGTATAAATGCATTGATTAATTAAATCTTGCACAGAGCCTGAATTAGCTTTGTCTTGATGTTAAAGTGAAAAGAATGAAATTACAGAGCTTAGTCATCTGTATATCAGGTAACCGATCAGGATATGGCAGATACATACCAAGTACCATTCAAAAGCTGCATTCTGCACGGCAAGGCGAGCTGCTTGATGTGTTCATACAATTCTGTCAATGGAATACCAGCATGCGCCGATCACGACCTCCTACAAAAAGCGAAAACTGATTGGAATTTCAAAGGGTGATCATTTTTCATATATGTTTGTCTAATGAAACAAAAGAAACAACTCCAAATCAGTAACTCATGTCTGTGTTCTAAATACTGTAATGGCAGATACATCACGTCCGACTGCGACGCTGTTGCTATGATGTACGAACAACATAAGTATACAAAGTCTCCCGAGGATGCAGTTGCAGCTGCTCTGAAAGCTGGTATTAGAAACTTTTATTGGATAGTGTCATCATTATCATTTCATTTTCAATAGTTAAGTTCTAATATTTGGCAGGAACGGACATAAATTGCGGAACTTACATGTTGCTTCACATGAAATCTGCCCTTAAGCAAGGGAAAGTATCAGAGGAAGATATTGATAAAGCGTTACTCAATCTGTTTACCGTTCGTCTCCGACTTGGACTTTTTGATGTAAGAAATCAGTTCCCAGAATTGGGACCTACAGATGTATGTACTTCAAATCACAGGAAATTAGCTCTTGAAGCAGCAAAGCAGGGTATTGTGCTTCTGAAAAACGAGCAAAAATATCTGCCCTTAGATAAACATGGTATCTCTTCACTAGCAGTTATTGGCCCACTGGCTAATTCAACCGATCTTGGTGGTGGATATTCAGGTTTAACAAAATTACAACTTTGCTGTTAGTTTCAATTTTGGGATAATTACACTGACATACCCTCAGGTTTGACATAATTACAAAAACTTCCCCTTGGGTTTGAAGAATTACAAAAACTGCCACTTCAAGATTTGGCCTAACTCTTACTGTTTGAGTCATAAATTTAAAGTCAAATATTGCTCAATAAGTTTCTAGTGTGAAATAGGGTATTCACAATAAATTAGAGACGAAATCATGAAAATAGATAGATCGAGATATAATATAAATTCTTTGACAGGGGAAGTGTTTGTAATTTCTCTAACCTCAGGGGATTTGTGTAACTATGCTAAACTCGGGGTTCGTCAGTATATTTTAACTCTTAAATATGCCGAAACAGAAGGTATAATGAAGGGATATTTATCTCTTAAACATTGTTTCAATATAGGAATTCCGTGCAACCCTGTGAGCATGGTTGACGGGCTTCAAGAACATGTAAAAGATATCCATCATGCTGCTGGTTGCCAAGACGTAGCTTGCAATTCAACCACTTACTTTTCTGAAGCTCTCTCTGTTGCTAAGCAAGCCGAACATGTGATCCTTGTGGTTGGATTGGATTCATCTCAAGAAAGAGAGGAACTTGACAGATATACCCTTCTCTTACCAGGGCATCAGTCAGCACTTGTTACTGCTGTTGCTGCAGTAAGTAGGAAACCTCTGATATTAGTTCTCATTGGAGGCGGACCAATCGACGTCTCATTTGCTGTTGGGGACCCGCGCATTGCTAGCATTCTTTGGCTCGGTTATCCTGGTGAGACAGGAGGCAAAGCACTTTCAGAAATCATTTTCGGACACTATAATCCAGGTTGGTGCAAAAATTATTTGCAAAGGCAAAATAATCATTTTGTAAAGAGTTTTAAATGTATTTGTTTCAAAAATTACAGGTGGAAGACTACCAATGACTTGGTATCCAGAGTCGTTAACCAATGTGCCAATGACTGACATGAACATGAGACCCGATCCTTCCAGAAACTACCCAGGAAGAACTTATCGGTTCTATACGGGAGAGAGAGTATTCAGCTTTGGATATGGGCTGAGCTACACAAGCTTCATGTACAAATTTGTATCTGCACCTAAAAAATTGAGTTTGCTGGAATTGACTATGTCTAGTAGGAGAAACATGCTCGACCATAGAGGAGAGAATAGCCTCGATTATGTATATGTTGATGAGATAACATATTGCAGTTCGTTGAGGTTCGAAATGCAGATTTCTGTGATGAATGAAGGAGATATGGATGGAAGCGAAGTGGTGCTCCTCTTTTCAAAAGCACCAAAGGTTTTCAAAGGTTCTCCCGAAAAGCAGCTGATCGGATTTGAGCGTATCAATATACTTTCCAAAGGAAGTGCTGAAGCAAGATTCGTGGTCGACCCTTGTGAACATCTCAGCATTGCCGACGAGCATGGGAACAGAATACTGCCCATTGGTGATCACATTTTAATGTCAGAAAATATAGAGCATATTCTTACAATTGGCATATGATTAGATTGGTTTAGTGGTTTATGTTTGATATTTGATGTTCATGTAAATTGATATGCAACTGCTCTGTATTGGAAAGCAAACTGGTATGAGATCACATGTTTAATGATTGGGATTCTTGATTTGTGTAATAAACCATAAGCTATAAAAGGTTGTTGATCATCGAAACTAGGGCACGTTCATGACCAGCTCAGACACCAAATTTTTATTGTAAAGATCACTAGTGTTTGCCTTTTGTTTTCTTCTTTTAATTTTTGTATCAAATTGTGCGGAAATCATGGCAATGCGGTTTTTCATAATATTAGGAGAGTATGGTTCTTATATGGCATAATAAATGTCCAAGTGCTTGTGGTGAAATCATAATCAACAGTAAGAAAATAATGGAAATTTGACATAGCTGGTTTCTTGTATGACCTCGAAAGGTCCATATGAACAAGCTCAAAGGGTTTCTTTATCTGAATATGACTCTTAGGGAAAGGTAAGCGATGCTGCTTTGCTCGTTGACAAATTTCACAAGGCAGCACAGTTTTAGATCCCTAAAGAGGTTTTTAAAGAAAGTGGCATATGTTCCATGGTAATGCATGAAATGTGGCCTAATCTATGATGTCAAAGAGAATCATCACTAGATACAGTGGTGTTTATATGAGAACTAGACGGACAATATTATTAAAGTTTGAATTTGGATGTTGCACATGTGTTGCAGAAATATGTGCAAGAGAATATATTGGTACAAAAAGAACTTCTGTGAGAGTAAGATTATAAATTTGAACTGATCCAATATGACTAACAAGTTTTATTGATCCATCAGGCAAGAATATGGAATATTAACTTTGGTTTAACAGGATTGGTTAAGAGGGAAAAGTTGCAACACATATGACATGAAGCACCCTTATCAATCATTCATAAGATTTATCAAGGCAAGAAAGAGATATAGAAAAACCTGTATAATCTCCTGCAAAATTGGTATGTTCCGCTGATTTTCCAGAAACGTCAGAGATGTACTTAACCACTTCTTTCTTGAAGAAATTTGAGAAATCGTTGCTGTTTCCATGTGAATTAGAGCCTGTCCATAAGAAAAATTCAGAGGGAAATAAAGTGAGACAGATGCAAAGGGAAATCAAGTGTAATATTAGCTGAATTTCTTTGATTTGTTCCAGAATTGGTTCCTCTCCCAAAATCTTTACAGTTTTTGAAGTTTTTTGCAACATTCCGGAATCCCCAAAATCAACAGCTATCCTCAGTGTGTCCGAGGGTTTTACAAATTCTACAGTACATATCAGCTATCTTCTAAAGAAAGTTGGAGGCTATCTTTACAGATCGAAGGATTTCAGGATTAATCGAAGAAATTCGAGGAGGTTTAAGAACCTGCTACGGATACCATGAACTGAAGTGATGCGCAGAATTAACAACGAAGCAGAGCATGAAAGCGCATTATATTTCCTAAAAAAAAAAAAGCGCATTATAACTTTTTTTTTTATACAAAAAAAGGTGGAACTAACAGAGAGGCTAACAAACCTAATTACAAAAACGTATCGCACTAACATAAAAATATAGCTTTTTCGTCTATACAAGTGCAAGTACATGGAGTTTAACATTGATTTAAGGGGATTTTTTTTTTTTTACACCTGAACTATACTCACTTTTGGAATTTACCATCCGAACTAAGTTTCGGTCCATACCACCATCCAAACTTTTAGATTTTAACAAACCACCATCCCAAAGAGGAATTTAGCAGTTTGGGTGGATAAAAACAACACACGTGATTTCCACATGGTTTCAGTAAGGACATAATTGTCCTTTTAGTTTTATCTTCATCAATAAAACTCTTGAACCATAATTTTTTCTTTCAATTCTCATATTCACAGCATACATATGGTTGGCCAATTTTTGTTAAAAACCAACACAAGTAGCATAACACCGACTAAATATTCATTATTTATCAAAAACTAACACATTATTTATAGATTATTTATCAAAAACTAACACATTATTTATCAAAAACTAAATATTCATCATAGAAATCATAATAAACTATTGGCCAGTGTTTGCCATACATTCTTGTGCAATTACAACATAACCAAATATTCAACAATCACAAGTGTTTAGTAATCACACAACA
>JBBMKE010000010.1:10925139-10942782 GCA_037834125.1 Lippia alba | reverse complement strand
CCCTGTCAGTGATCACAATCTGAAGCATGTGTAGGAAAATCCCGTCTATTTGTTCTCTATTGAATTAGTCTAAGTGTTTGCTGCATTTAGTTATTTTATTTGTTTATCTCGTTTTGTTTATTTTTTTTCATTAGTTTAGTCACTTATCTCAAACCCCCCTTTAATTGTTTGTTTCAATTCCTTTGCATATAAAAAGTTACAAGCTCACCCAATCCTCGTGGATCGACCCCTTTTATCACTATTTGCAATTTATTTGTATTCGATACTTGAGATTTTATTATTGGTGGCCTCGACACCCATCAGAAGATCTTCACTGTAAGAAACTGGATGTAACTGATGAGTATGCCAGATGAGGTCAATGTCATAAGTTGGAACTAAACAGCTCTATATACCTTTCTCGTTGTTTCTCTTGATTAAGTGCAGAAATCCTTTGTATCGAGCCATGGCACCTTCAATATAGCGATCGTCACTCATATGAGGCATTGATACCTTCATGGCATTTAGATCAATCAAATTTCAGATTTTTTTCCAAGAAGAAAATGAAAAGAAAAAAAGATAGTTAAGTTACAGGAATAAATTTCACCGGCATACCCTGAGGTTTGAGAAATTACAAAAACTTCCCCTAGGATGCCCATAGTTTTAGCCTAACACATGATACTATAGTCGTGAAGTTTCAAAATCAAATATTGATTGGCAAGTATGTCTGGTAAAATAGTATTCATGAAAAATTAGAGATGATATCATACAAGAAAATTTATTGATCAAGAGAAATGTACATTCTTTGACAAGGAAAGTTTTCTAATTTCACGAGCTTCAAAGGAAGTTTGTGTAATCAGGCCAAATCTCAACTTATGTCAATGTAATTATCGGTAAATTAGATACCTGATAATAGAATGGACTATGCCTCTCCACTGCATATTTCAAATCATACTTGGTGCATTTTTGGTTTCCAACCATATCATCTTGACGGGCAATTGTCAAATCCAATTCATAGGGCTCTCCCGGGCATAATACTTTCCAAGCTTCTTCTGTATCCCTTTTTGATGTTGCTTCCAGCGAAGAAACAACGTTCTTGTTGTCAAGAATTCTCCCATATAGCTCTTCACAGTCTCGTTTGTATCTGATCTGGGAGATGACATTATGATTATTAGTATTTCAATTTATATAAATATAAAATAGTGATGAAATATCAATGACGAAAAATACACAGTAAGGGAAGCAATGCTTACTGGATTAAGCCTGTGAGCATGCCAAACCCATTCACAATCTAAAGGAACCACCAATGGACCTTCAAAGAGTTGGGATTCAGAATGTTTTGCCAGCAACGGAAGCCAACAATAATTATACCTACCAAAATCAAGAGCTTTTACTGTTGAGATGGCAACATATCAAAAGGCCTCCACAAAACATTCAAATTTTTTAAATAACAAGAGGAAAAAAAACATATTACCCACCAAACTATGGCCATATTTGCAACTAATTATCCTAACTTTGAAATATTTCCAGTTGAAATCCGAACTACATTAAAATTCCCAGATGACCATCTCCATCTGTTTTTGTGCTCATTTTTTGCCAGGAATTTTCGCTTACGTCAGCCATTTACAGCCAAAAACCAAAATGGAATAAGATAGTGATCTGCGAAATTTAATTTAATTGCAATTTAAAACATTTCAAAGTTTAGACAATTAGTTGCAAACTTGAGCATAGTTTGGCGGGTAAATTACTTTTCCCTTTTATAAAAAATTGCATAAAAACCATTCCAGTTGAAGAATAACCAGAAAAATTACATACTCGTGCATATACTAATTAACAAATCAACACACAAGAAACTTACAAGAATTGACATGCATCCATAACCGATAAAAAAAGAAATCACACAAATAATGCCAATCAAAAGAAGAGATTCTAACCTGTGAATCGCCCTTTCCAGACCTGGTCCTTCATACAACCAACAATTCCGATCCACAACTGCGAGAAACTTGAGCAGTCTTTTGGCGGCAGAAAACAGGTCCAAGGTTATCTCAGTGCTCTGTGCCGCTTTCCATTCCAACTCCTGTTCTTTCTCCATTCTTCAAAAACCTTTCACCTACAACACAACAATCTCTCAGAAAAGAGCACCTGTAAAACCTGTCAGATTCATAGCAGCATAAAGTTCTATCCCCTTAGTCAGTTTTTGGGGAAACCAACTCTCCCACTTCCCGGATCTCTTCTCAAAATGGTCCTTCCTTTTCTCTTCAGGTTAACCGTTAACCGCTTTCTTTATTCTCAAAAGTGGGCGTATTTCTCTCCCTCTTTTCTGTTATCCGGACTTCCTGCTGGGCTCGGGTATCCATTGGGCCTGTTGAAGGCAATGTCTGGGGCCCGCTTGGCCAAGCTGGAGCACCTGTAAAACCTGTCAAGTTCCAGATTCATAGCAGCATTTTTTTTATTATTATTTTTTAACACACACACCCCAAGTGGTCAGAGATATTCGAACTTGGGTTTTTGCCTTCGAGAAAGAACCCTCAAACCACTTGGCATACACGGCTGTACTACTGCACCAATTTGTAACCTTTTGCAGTACAAAAAATGGCATCCCATAAATTCATGTTCTTCAGCAACTAATTTCACTGGAAAACAACCTCAACAGCACAAAATAAACATGAATTTCTCCTCTCTTCTCACATAAAACATGCCGACACACATGTTTCTATATGCAGAAAACAGAAAAAAAGTGAATAAGAATTAAAGCACCAATGAACAATAAATTCCTTCAGGGGGATAACGACGTATATACAGATAAAGTAACATCTGCACCGCATAAGATGCTAATTTGATAGTGTCATTCATAAGAAGATACAATTGAGTCCTCAGAGTCTGCATACGAAGCTACAATTGAGTCCTCTGACTCTGAGTCGGCATCTGTCTCTGGCTTGACATCTCGTTCCAAATACTCCTGTTCGATAGTTTCTTTAAGTATGAAAAGCCTCTGGATCACAATCGGTGGATTCATTTTCTTGGCTTCCCTGATTTCAGTCTCTTCTTTGTTGAGATGGTACGCATCGAGCATGATCTTGATCCACTTGTGCAGCTCCTTTGGTGTTCTGAGAGGAAAGGGACAAATGTGTAATTATGCAACTTTATGTTTCAAATAGATTTGACAATTTGAAAGCCATAATCATTACGTGTAAATAGCGGTAGGTTCTTTGACGTGACGGTCATCCCCGGGGCAAAATGCCGTAGCTAATGCTGAGAATCGTTCTTCAGGATCAACTATGTTAAGCAAATACTTGAGAAGTTTTATTTCTTTTGGTGCAATACTCCTCAAACTACTTTGAGTTGCCTTGTATATTCGGTACATTATATCTTTCACCTATAAGAAATTAAATGCAGTTAACCATATCGAAAAAACACAAGAAGGAAAAAACGACGGGAAAATTACATTGACATACCCTCAATTTTGACCTAATTACACAAACTTCCCCCTGATGATTGAGAAATTACAAAAACATTCCAAGTCAAAGAATTTAACCATGATATTTACTTGTTAATCTAAACTCATGATTATATTAACATGAGCAAAGCCAAACCCTAGGGTATGTCAATTGTCAGGGGAAGTTCTCGATATTTCTCGAACTTGAGGGAAAGATTGTGCAATTATGTCAATCTCAGGATACATCAAATGTAATCATCCCAAAAAGAAAATTAAATTTGTACCTCGTTTTTCATGGTAGGTGACTCTTTTGCAGCTGCCCAAGCTCCATTAATTAATAGAATTAAGGAAGAATCGAGTTCTTTAGCTTTGGCTAAGCTTTTAATTTTGTCACATGCTGCATCTATTGAAGGGGAATTCAAGATGTCATCAAACTTTGCTTGGGCAGTGTCCAATGTACCCACAATTTCTAATGTGTTATCAAAAGCACTCACTGCAGATAAGCATCTCGCCCCAAGCCGTGCAACCGCTGCTCAATCAAAAGAAAACAAATCCACCATTATTTGATTAAATTCATATAATATAATTTCAGAAAATAATTAAAAGCGAATAAGAACAATAATAATGTTACCATCTCGTTCCTCCAAGTTTTCATGAGTTTCTGACAGCAAAGTCAGATGTCGAAAGAAATCATCAGTGAAATCACCCCGTCTCTTTGCTACAATTGCATTTATATCCAATGGATTTTCTTGTACCTCTTTTAAAAGTCCGGCATGCTTTTCCATTTCATCATCAATCTGCAATTTTCATACTTGATCAAGTTATAGATATCAAACTGATATTTGCAATCAAACCTTACAGTTCCACAATAAAAATCACATTTCCATATTGCAAAACCAGATTTTGGGATAAACTAAAATGCGACTCAATCTATGATACATGGATACATACACAACAAAACACATTTTCAGAATTTTCCAAGTGAGAAGTGTCCGACTCGACACAACACGACAAAATGATACTTTTAGAAGTGCATGTCCATCAGAGGATTCAATTCAAACATAAAAGCATATGTTTACAGTGACACAGAGTAGCAATTGCACTTGCTTGCAGAATTAAAAGAAACAATCAAAAATTGAAGTAAACAATAAAGTAACTACGGAAAAGAGAAAGAAGGTGCCAGACCTTTTTAACTTTCCTAGACAAGTCAATGAGTTTTTGCTTGAGTTGGGGATCATTCTCAGCATTGGCGCGCGAATTACACCGCTTATAAAATCTCTCCCGATACTTGCACCATTCCTCTCTGAAAATCAAGTACCTTTTCCAATCCTTAGTCTTGGGTTTCTCGTTCAAGAATAAATCGATCATCTTATCGCATAGCTGGGTTATCGTCACCCCTTTCGCAATTTCAAAATCAGCTTCCGCTTCAGCTTCAACCTCCACTTGTGCTGCACTCGCACGATTCGCCACTACACCTGAATTGAAACAACAAATTGGAGAAATCAAACACATTAAATAGAAAAAAACGAACATATCAACGAACAAAGCTGTGAACTCACCCAAGATTCTTCTTGATTTCGTGGTTTTAGGGCTGTGGAAATTCTGAGAGGGGGAAAAAACTGGGAGAGAAAATACGACGGGTGTTTTTGAAGATTCCGGCGGTAATTCTGAACGGAAAATGAAGAGTGTTGAGCTCAAGAGTGAGAGTTTGGAAGCCATTGTTGTTATTGCTCTGCTCTGGTTTGAGCTCCGATGAGGAAGAAGACAGCAAAATGAGTGCTGTTAGAGATGATATGAGCTTCATACGACGTCGTGTTTAAGCGATTCCTAAAACCCGCTTTAAACCCTCTTTTGTTCTCATGTCTGTCCGTACAAACGGCGTCGTTTAGTTTTGTTCCAAAATTTTCTCAAAAGGTGGAATCCCTAATTCATGTCGAGATTGAGTGAAGAAGTTGTGCAGGTTAAAGAATAGTTTTCTTAATCGTGATATCTAGCTAGAGTCCTCATATTAATGGAAATAACTCTTGCAAGTGCAACATCATAGAATTGTTTTTGCTATATATTTTTACTGGTTTATCGTTAACGTGGGGTGACTTCATAATCGTCACATAATACTTTTTCATTCGACTATAATTATATATGTTAACAAATAGATTTTTCGCGTTGGGCGTCTATATTCAACCTTGCCTGTTTGAGGATATTAGGAGTTGCAATTAAATGTTCGACTTCGGAGGTCGAATAAGGAATTCGACTAAATGTAGATATGCATTAAAATATTTGAGGATCGAGATCATATCAGTTGGTCTGTACTCTGACATTTTACCCGTCTAACCACTAGTAATGCATACGTATCTAAAATTTTTGGTACTGATCATATCTGACATTAAATGCACTTCGTATTAGGTGTAGTTACATGCACAACGGACAATGTTATATATACTCCACGTATTTACTTTGATAGGTAAACACATTTATTATTTTATTCGAACTCATTCTAATACTCAAACTCAAATAGTATACTGATTTGAGGTTATGTTTACTCTTCTCACATCTCGAAAATTTCCACTTAATATAAATTTTTAAATGATAGAACAAGAGTTTTGAAGGATATCAATAAGTTAGATGCGAACACAATCATATTCTATATTAAACAAAAGTAAAATGGAAGCTACTATAACCACGTTGCATTTACATAAGTCCTATTACGGGCAAGTGGCAACTTACATATTGCAATTACAAAAGATTTGTTTGCACATTAACTTTACAAGAATTGTAAATATAAAAAGTCAGTATCAACTCCGAACCAAACGTAAAAGTGGAGAGACTTGTAAATTGTCAATTAATCTTGATTTAACAATTATAATATGATTTCGGAATAAAGAAAAGATTAGGGCCAATCCTTAACCGACAGGGTTTAATACCATGAATATGCTCACACTTCGTTATGACTTATAAATGATGCCTGGTGACTAGTCAAATTTGTACAACCTATAAACGGTACCCAGTTCAGGTGCCATCCAATGAGGGCGGTTTATATTAATAATCGAAATCATAAATTAAGATTAGTAGCTCTTAAAGTTCTAAGAAAATAGGAGCTTTGGCCTATCTTAAATAGGATTTATTTAATCAAGGTAAAGACTCTTCAATATCCTAACAAAATATATCAGGTTGGAACTCCAATTTTGGGAGTGAATCAATTTTAGAATTTCTAACCACAAATTTTAGTCTAACTATAGTTCAATAAATGAACTAATTATTATAATTAATGGTGGATATCCTGATTTAAGGGGGAAAAAAAGATCATGCAAATAAAGCCGTGTTAGTTTCTTACAAATTATGCTTAGAAAACCACAAACTTAAACCCAGTGTAACATATTATGTTTAGCACCCTTTCCTTTTTGTTTTTCTATATCTCATTTGACTCATATTATTCTTTTAATTTTATATCTCATTTAATTGAGTTCGAGTCAGACGACAAGTAAAGTTCTCTCATATTTTTTTTGATAAGTAGGTTTCGAATCCTGATCTCTTAGAGAATCAAGTAAAGTTATCTCTTATGATCTAATCAATCACTACTACAACAAGACTTTTTGAGTTGTTTGACACCTTTTTGATTGCGAAAAGAATTCGGAAAAATAGCTTCTGACCCTCTTAAGCTAAATTAGCCAATTAATTTTATATATATGTGTGTGTATATTAAGGACATTGAGACTTGGAATCTCAAACTTAAATTATAACCATTTCTTGCCAAATGTCTCAAATTTATCATCACCAACTTATATGAAATTGCTCAACACATCTAAAGTCAAAAATGCACCCGGTCCCCGGACATGCTGAATCAAAGCACCCCATTTCCAAGAAGAATTGGTTAGACACATTCCCTTTTTAATTCATAAGTCAATTTCTATATTATATGAAAATAGTAAACCAAAAATATTAATTAGCAGACTAAATATTATTATTATAGCTTAAACCTTAATTAAGCAAGACATCGATTAAACCCCACTAGACCAAGTAAACCACTGCATCTTAATTGTTAATTTCCAGTCTGTAGTCTCACAAACCATCAACGTTGTAGCTCCATTCATGGGTTTTTCCAGCTCATCTTTCCTGTCTTATTTCCTCACAAATTACTCTCAAAATTTCAGAAAATGTTATTATTATAATCTCAGCCACTAATTACAAACCTAATAATTTTTTTTGTAAACTATTGTTAATAAATCGTATTCGTAGGCCATTAATTAAAGACTAATCCCATTTCGTGGATGTAGAGTTGAAGGTAATGGACAAGGGAAGGGCGGAGCAAAGACAATTATGAAAGACTATACGTAAATGGTTGCTCCGCCCTATTATTTTTATAATACTGGCTATTTTGAAATATAGTAAAGAAATATCAACTACACTAAAACAAACAAATGAGATTTAATCATGTAGACTGTTCGTCAAGGAAATATATAATTATTTTGTGATTAGATTAATGTATCTGTAACCTCCTTCAATGGTTCAGTAGTACCAACTCTCCAAAGTCAAATAGAGTTTTTTCAAGTCCTTGTGTGTTTGTATTGATGCCGTTTTGTCTATCTTTGAGAGACTTCAAGGTCTTTCCTAGAATTTTACCTTGATTTCACACACGGAACAAGCAAAGAGGTTTCCAGGATATGATCCTCGAATCACCCCGATGGGGCGAATTGATGAGAGCGTTATAGGATGATGGAACGGCTGGATAACGTAAACAGAAGACTGATCAAGTGTTGCGTCGTTTTTGTATCGCTGTTTGTTCGATATAGTTTTGCACAAGAAGGTATGTACTTTTATCCATTTATGTATGGGAGCATCCTGGATTCAGAAACCATCAAATATATGTAAAATTTTAGAAATTGTCATGCATGATTTTAGCAATGCATTGAAAGAAGATATATATGTAGTAACCTGTAACAGTTATTTAATTTATTTAAGTGTAATTCTTGCTAACAGTCTAATTTCCATCATATATGATCGATTAGGACTAAAGTTTTGTAGCACAGTTAGCAGAGATCTTGAACAGAAATTAACAGAAGAACTAATTAGCACAGTTCATGAAGAAAAAAATTCATATACTTATTAAGCACTCACACACAGTATTGATTTATGAGTTGGATTCTAACTATAGGACATCTTGCTAGATCATCGTTGTTGCTCAATCTAAATTGACAAATGACCCCTAGGCTCGATTCGAGGTTTTAATCTAATTTACAAATCGAAAGAAGATATATTCAAAGATGATTGTTTTAATATTCTAATTTTCTTTATTCAGTGGATGCGATTAGTAAAGTGAAGAGTGAGCTACTTGCACACAACCAAGATAGCCCTGTGTTGAAGACATGGTCAGGAGACCTTTGTCTCCCCGTTCCATGGTACGGTTTGTCCTGTGAGAACCTCGACAACGCATTGGTTATCACCAAAATGTAAGTTTCTCTCGTTTTCCAGGCTCGGCTACCTTCAATTCATGATGCCTGCATAAGAATTGTTCCAACGTTTAAAAACCGTTGTGTTTCTGTCGCAGAAATTTATCCGCCAGCAAACTCAGAGGACCGATCCCTCCCAGTATCACTGCACTGACTTACCTGAAGGAATTGTATGACTCATTATCTTCTTCCGTTTCCATTGTTTTTTCGCATATTTATGTATTCCTTCATTATCTTCTTCCGTTTCCATTGTTTTTTTGCATATTTATGTACTTCTCATGAAACAAATGGTCTAATGCAGGAACTTGAGTAACAATGAGTTCACCGGCAGCTTACCTGAATTTCCAGCTTCGTCGATGCTCACTTCACTGTAATAAACTCCTCTAACTATTAATGTCTTCTTTCTATTTTCTAGAATTTGCAAAACATAAATTCTACTGTTAAAAAAATGAATTCAGAAACAGAAATGTCAATTGTACTTTCACTGATGACAAGATTCATTCACAATGCATCACTAGGTTGATGCAAAAGAAAATGAAAAATAAACTGAAACAACTGCTAGGACAGCGTGGCTGCTTAGCATTGTAAGCATTTTACTCGTATGATGATATCTGTTAATTCGAAACCTTGGAAATTGTAGGGATGTGAGCCACAATGATCTAACAGGAAACGTCACATGGTCTGTTACCGAACTGCCCCATTTGAAAACACTGTAAGTCCACATACGACGCATTTCGCAACATCCCAACAGTAATCGTTCCTGAAATTCTTTTTCTGAGGCCATTGTATATTCCCCTATCCAGATATTTTGGTTGCAATTCTCACTTCAACATTAATCTTCCTCCTGAGTTGAAGAAAGCAAACATCACTACAGAGTAAGATGTTTATGCAGATCTAACTTTATTGTCTGTCAGCAACCATCTTGACTAGATTTTCCATATGTTTGATTCCATTTTACTCGGTTTTCAATTGTCATATCTAGCAAAGGGATGTGCTACACTCATTCGTCCTCCCATTCGGCTCAAGGAATTGTCATAGGAGGAATTGCAGGAGGATGTGTGTTGGCTACGATCGCAGTTGGAGCCTGTTTGGTCTGCTTGTACAGATACAAATTCAGGGGCACGAAAAGGTTTGACGCAAAAGGGCACGTCATGTCGAAGAGTAAGTAAACGAAAATTTTAAGTAAACTGTATACATAAATTTGTGTCTCCACAATTACATCGATCCTGTCATGATCTATTGCTTTGCAAACTAATGTATCGCTTTGTAATAATGAAAGTAAACTTACCATTGGGTTTTTTACTACTCTCTAAGCATTTTTAAACCACATTCTTCACAAATGCAGATGCCATTTATGCAGTAGCAAGCACAAAAAATGCAGTCACAAAACCAATATCTATTCAGTGTTTCACACTGGACTCCATAGAAGCTGCAACACAAAATTACAAAGTAATGATAGGCGAAGGTGGGTTTGGACCAGTGTATAGTGGTACTCTGCGTGATGGTCAAGAAGTAGCTGTTAAGGTTCGATCAGCCAACTCGACGCAGGGTACTCGTGAATTCGATAACGAGGCAAGTCTCTATGCTGGATCCATACTACTTACCAAACAAGATATCACTTCCATAGTCAAACATCCTTTTATTTTCATTTAGTTCAGGTTCTTGAAAAATTAGAACATCAGGATATTCTCTCCAAGGAAAATCAAATACCTAACTTATAAATTCTTCAGCTAAGGGGTTTCTGCAATCAATTTCTCTCCTAAGCAATTGGTTTCTTTCCTACCGGGTTTAGAACAAGAGTGACACTTACTAGTAATTGATTTCTACAGCTAAACTTGCTGTCAGCAATTCGGCATGAAAACTTGGTTCCACTGATTGGCTATTGCTGTGAGAATGACCAACAAATACTTGTCTATCCCTTCATGTCAAATGGCTCTCTACAAGATCGACTATATGGTAAATTTCACTTATATTCCAAACTCTCCGAAGCTTGATTTGGTTATGAAATCGACATTTATTTCTTGCTATTCACTAACAGGAGCAGCAGCGAAGCGCAAAATTCTGGATTGGCCAACACGGCTTTCCATTGCATTAGGAGCTGCAAGAGGTTAGTAACAAGGGGCTCCATTAGTATTCGTATCTTCAACTTAATCAATAATCATTCTCATAAATTCAATGTTTATGTTTTCTATTGCTTGCGAAATATCTGAGGTACATCATATTGATAGGTTTGACGTATCTCCACACCTTCTCCGAGCGCTGCATCATACATAGAGATGTGAAATCAAGTAACATACTTCTGGATCACAGCATGTGTGCAAAGGTTGCTGACTTTGGGTTCTCAAAATATGCACCTCAGGAAGGGGACAGTGGCACTTCCTTAGAAGTGAGGGGTACGGCAGGATACCTAGATCCCGAGTAAGTATATGCTATAATCCACTCCCGGAAGGAAAAATGTGCGTGTGTGTGTGCGCGCGCATATAAGATGAAGTTGATTAGGACAATCATTTGGTATTATAGAATGAAATCAGTGTCGTGGACAAGAATTGAATATGTATCATCGTCCATCGACCCTATTCTAAATCCTGGAATGATTCTTCATGAATTCCTGTTTATTGTTCACTTTAACATGTCAGAAGCATGCATATGAAACATGAGCAATCACTGTAGTATCAAAACAAGTAGTTACCATTTCATGAACATCGTAAGTGCTGCAGTCACCCCCAATTTCTGAACAAGCTTGGCTCTTACAGGTACTACTCCACGCAGCATCTATCAGCAAAAAGTGACGTTTTTAGCTTCGGGGTCGTTTTACTGGAAATTGTAAGTGGTCGGGAACCTCTCAACATAAGCAGGCCACGGAACGAGTGGAGCTTAGTTGAATGGGTAAGCTTTCATATTTCACTATCCTACATTGCTTTCTTCATTACGAGATCAGATCATTCGTGGAAAAGTCACAACTTATATGCAATGTGTTCTTTGGCATGCAGGCTAAACCTCATATAAGGAACTCAAAAGTGGACGAGATAGTAGACCCTAACATAAAGGGAGGCTATCATGCCGAAGCAATGTGGAGGGTCGTGGAGGTTGCTTTGGCGTGTATTGAACCTTACTCGGCCTATCGTCCATGCATGGCAGATATTGTCAGAGAGCTTGAGGATGCCTTCATCATAGAAAACAACGCATCTGAATATATGAAGTCGATCGAGAGCTTTGGGGGATCCAATCGGTACTCTATGGACAGGCCTATCGTCGTACCACCAACGCCAATTCCGACAGAACCATCTCCTATCCTTATGCAACCACCTCCTCCGCAGCCAAGATAGACATCAAGTTCGGATAATGATTGAAGGCCATTAATTTCTTGACACAACTCATTGTCAAATTATTCAAATGATCTTTGCAGTTTGGTTATAACATTTTTAGAGCATTCAAACTGATAAATACCCAGTTTGCATCTTCCATTTAGTATTTCTTGGTCTTCTAAGCCACGATGAAGACAGTTAGCTTCAAGATTTGCTTTCGACACTCATCAAACACAATGTGCAAATCCACACAGCAATATATGCATTCAAATAAAAAATAGTGATCAGAGAACGGAATACTAAATGAAAAGAAGCAAATAAGCATGCAAATTGAAAAACACGAGAAACAATGTAACTGCAAGAACCGATTTCAGTTACAGCAGCGTCGGGATTCTGATCGGACCAAGGAGGAGACAGTAGAGCTAGCTGCGGCATTGCTCGACTTGTCTATCGGCCAGCAGTTCCGGGTGCAGCTTCTTCTTCGATTTTTCATCGCAGACTCAAATCAAAGTAAAACAGATTTAATTCAACAGACTGACTGGCGGCATGTTCATTTTGGAGGAAAGTTAACCACATTTCGTGTTGGTGGTGTTTTTGGATCTGGAATTAATCCCAAACATGCTTTGATTATAGATATGGTTTACCAAAAATAATGGAATAAAACAGAAATTGAGAGCTTCACAAACAATAGAAAATCTCAGACACCTTATAATCCAGAAACGCGTCAATATACATAGAGCCACCCTAACATTAAAAATATTTTCCTCTTTTTCTTATTCAACTTAATTTCACCCCCCCGGAATATAAAAGGGTTAAATGTTCTTTTTGTTTTTTGTTTTGTCCCCAAGGAACTGGACTATTAAATTAAATGCCTGGTGATATTCATGCAACTTGCAACAAGCCATTGTGCCTCAGCAGAGCCTCGGGCGAGGGTTCACGCCCCCGGAATTGCACGAAAACCTGAGCAAACATCCCAACACAATCAGAGATGATATCGAAAGAAATATTAACTGTTGTTCAAATTCACAGTAAAATGAGCATTGTATAGCAAGTATCACATCTAACCAACCTCTAGTGGCGCTTTTCCACCTCCAAGAGCAAGAATTGTTTCTCGGAATCTTTGGCCCGTTTCCTTAACAGCCTGTTGAAATAACCATCAGTCAGGGTGTGCGGGGCACGAGAATCGGAAAATATTGCAATATGTAGAAAATCAATTTTTACCTTGTCATTGTTCAATCCAGCATCTTCAAATGCTGAAAATGCATCAGCAGACAAAACCTCTGCCCACTGCACGATAAATATAAGATCGAATGGTGTTAGAGAAAGCATAAAAATTGTGCATAATAAGTTTATTAAAGAAAATATTTTACCTTGTAACTGTAGTATCCAGCTGCATAACCACCAGCAAATATATGACTGAAACCGCAAAGGAATCTATCCTCTGGAAGTGGAGGAAGTACTTGCGTTTTTTCAGAAACCCTTCTGTCAACATCGTAGATCGACTCTGAACCACCAGGGACATACTTTGTGTGCAACTCAAGATCAAGAGTGGCAAAACGAAGCTGCAATTTTGGGATAAGAGAAAATAAGTAATAGTGTTTTCAGATATCCACATCAACATGTATAAATAAATTCAAACAAACACCTGTCTAAGACTCAGAGAGCCAGCACGGAATGTCCTGGCAGCAAGAAGCTTTTGGTATATTTCATCTGGAATACTTTCTCCAGTTTCATAATGCTTACCGATACTCATCAAAGTATCTCTGCAATAAGCACCTATTCAAAGTCAGACTCCATAACATCAAATGAAAATGCAAAATGATGATGGAAACAAAAACAAGTACAATTTTAGTTGGAGTATCCGTAAAACTGAAGAGCTTCTTTATCTTTGTTTAATAAACTCAAATTTAGAAAGCATCCGGAAGGCAAATCATACAGAAAAACTGCACAGTGCTTTGGATTCAAAAGTTGTTAGAAAAATGAATGCAAGCAACTTTAGTAAACAACTATCAAACAAGGCATCAATATCGGAGAGACCTCAAGTGGTGAAATAAATACAGAACATGAGACTTCTCACTTCCTAGACAGTAGACACACGGGAGTGAAGAATAGAGAGGGAAGAACTGTGTTACCTATGGTAGCACCAATTTTCCATGAACTGGGAAGGTAATTCCACAGCATCCCACTCTACATTCCTTATACCAGCAACCAAGCCCTCATCCTGCTTTGTTAGCATGTGCTGGAGTGCATGACCGAATTCATGGAACACAGTCTCAACCTACAGGCACCATGCCAATCCAACATAAACAGTAATCAGTTAAATCCAAACAGTTGATCATTCGAAGAATAACTAACTCCAAGCAAAAAAAAATCCTGCATAAAGATTTGGACAACCATGAAGTCTGAATTTTTATTGTCCCAAATGAGGCTTAGCACTCAAATTAGTATAGCAGAGCTAGCCCAGTATCCTAATCTGATTTCAGAGTCTAACCTTATTCTAGCCAATCACGCCAGGCATAAGTACTTACCTCGCGAAATGTCATAAGGCTTGGCTTGTCTCCAACAGGTGGCATTTGATTGCACACCATGTGGGCAACAGGCAACCTTGGAGAGGAACCGTCTTGGGACAAAACACGGCTCCGAGCAACTACTTCATCCATCCATGCTCCTCCTCGTTTTTCAGCTGGACGAGAATATGGATCAAAATAGAAGTATGCTACTGGGCTACCTGAAGAATCATTTACTCGGTAAAACCTAACATCACTGTTCCAAACCTACAGAATGACAACATTTTTGTTAGTGAAAAAACCATTCATCATAGGCCAAATGAAATCTTATTCAGATTGAGGAAGCATCTTACTGGAGCTAAACCATCAGCTGGCTCAACATTGACCCCAAACAACTTGTTTGCAAGACTGAAAAGACCATCCATGACTTTAGGCAATGAAAAGTAAGGTCTCAATTCTTCCTGTTCAATTTAGAGAAGGCAACAAACTAAGATAGTGCTATATTCAAACTACAGATGAAAGCAAAACACTAGAACAAATATATGAGAAGATAAGGACACCATAAATATATTGCACTTCAGAACTTAAAATTTTCAAAAATTCAAAGGAGAGAGAGCAATTGAGGAGCACACCTCATTTATTTCGTATTTTGACTCCCGAAGCCTCTCACTCCAGAAGCCAACGTCCCAATGGTTCAAGTTATCAGCCTCTGGAGCACCTTGATTCTTTGAGAAAAGTTTGAGGTCCTCCATGTCTGCAATTCATATAGAGACCATTAACGCACCAGCTTCAAGCCAACAACATTTCTCTCAGAAAAAAGAATTGCTGAAGGGAAAAAAAAAGCTAAAGAAAAAAGAAACAATAAATAGAGATAGTGACAATTAAACCAAATAAGTTGGAAAGGCCAGATTTTGGAATTTGTACACCCCACTCCCACCCACCCACACCCACAAAAAAAGAAGGGAAAAGAAAAAGTCTCCCACTTAATTTAACAATTATTTGCTCCAACTATTTGCTACAAGGACTACAAGAGGAACAAACTATGATCCCTTTTCTTTAAGAAAGTGGACATTATTATGCAATACTGCCCCTAATTATAAGATGGGTCCTAATAATGATGGCACAGTTAGAATAACAATTCACTTTAACAATTCACATTGCAGTTTCTGATATTACTTCTATGACTAAAATGTAGAACTAATTGATCAGACACATACTGTAATTAAGGCCTATTAAAGAATTGAAATACACAAATCATTGAGTGTGACATTGAGTACCTTGAACTGCAGGATTCCATGATGCACTGCGAAGTTTTTCAAGGAGCTCTTCTGCCTTTTCCGCAGTTGCCATCTTGGTGGCCATACTCACCTGAATAATAGTCCACTTGTTAGGCCTATCGAGAAAGAAAAATTGAAAAATCAAAATTCATACCTCTGCATAGTTCTTATAACTAAGAAGCTTGGCCTTTTCCAACCTAAGCTTCAAATTTTGGTCAATGATGGTTGTATTATCAAGATCTCCACTAGAATCACGGCTTAAGTAGGCACGGTAGACTTCCTCGCGTAAGGTTCTATTCTTGGCATGCTGCAGCCATATAACTTGGGGCATCTAATGTAAATATCCAAGGTCCATTCTCAGCGGTAGCATTTTCATGTCCCTGTTATTCAAAGAAGAAATGCAACGACGATAACCAATGGCAGATAGTTTCTCATTTTTTTCAGGAAATTAGTTGTAGATAATATCAGACATAAAACATTAAGAAAGAGCCTCGCAATTGACTGACACCATTTCAACATTTATAGCACACTTTGAGTTAATCATTCAGGAACATAGAATGACCTATTATTTCTACAAAATCCATATTGAAGCCATACTGTACTGTTAATAATGATACCATTCCCAAATAGGCTACTAGGCAATCAAGGGAGCCGTCTAGAGAAGTAACATTATTAAGATCAATTTTTCAACGGCCACAGATCTCAAATTATTATAAGGTAGAATTCAACAACTGAGATCATGTCTTCCAAAAACCTCAACAATTTTCATTACAATCTAAACATGATGCAATAAATTTTGGTTGAAGCATAAATTGAACAGATATATGACAAATCAATTGTTTTACATCGTACAACAAGAGAACACCTGTTCACATTGCACTGCAGGGTCACAATGTATAAATAAGTTTTTTTTCATTTTAACAGCTGCTTCAAAGTTTCTTCAAATCTACCATTGTGATAGTACCATAATTATTTTTTGTATTACTCCTTGGCTATAAAACATGCATGTAACAAATTAAAAAGGTTTGTGACTTAAGAAATGTTTGCCTTGCCAGATAAAAGTTCTTAGATTTCTCCGTTTCTCAACATAATATCTTATCTTATATGGTTTAGTTCAATAGTTGAATCATTTGATACAAAAAGTACAAGCAAGTGTATACTTGGTTATTTTACTCATGGCCCTGCAATTAACATCTTCAATTTTTTGAAATAGAAAAGGAAACCTCATCCAGGATGAATCAATCACTTTATTCCTACCTCATCCAAAATGAATCATCAAGCAACATCTTACAAATATGCACAGAGAATGAATTCAATCAATTCTTATTCTCCTATCGTGGTTTTTGTCAAATTTAGAAAGTGCCTGACAAGTGATCTACAACTTATATGGCATGGATGAAACTTGATTGATACTCAGCTATTGACAACAATTTTAATAGTAAAACTTCTAGGTTTATCTCACACTAAGCCTTAACACAATCATGCCAATCATGCGATAATTAAAAAATTTCACTCATCTAATAAATGATATGCTATGATTCAAACTAGTGACCAATAAGATTTGTTACTTTTTTTTTTTTCAAACCAATAAACGACATTCTCCAAGTCGAGTTGATAATTATTTAGTATACAGAAAGTGATAGGGAAGAAATTGGAGCTCCTACTTGGCCCATTCAGCACTCGCCACGTGGCAGTCGA
>JBBMKE010000010.1:10834946-10846155 GCA_037834125.1 Lippia alba | reverse complement strand
TTGAGCCCAAGAAATCAACAACAAAGCTCTTTTAGACGTGTCTGAGGGTTAGCGTTTGTGACTGCAAAACTGGTTTACAAATATGATTAAAGAAGACATTAGCTGCCCACATACTCTATTTCTGTCGGCTTTTCAAGATTTCATTCAAGTATTTTTATATGTGTAGAAATCTAAAGATTGAACAAATCAAAGATACGGTTTCTAATTTAAATTTTTAGCTTTTTTAGTAGCGCAAACTTCTGAGTTTTTCTTTCTTGTTTATGGGTAACTCTAGTTTATTCGTGGCCCATGTAATCATGGGATATTCCAGCTCTACATTCAAGGGTAGTTATAATTTAAGCTGGATCTAAATAGAAAGGAATCGTATTTATCTACATTTATTATGGAATTTAATTTTAATACTAGTTATCATTAAATGATGAGGAAAAAATAACCTATACCATGTATTTTGATTTTTTCTTTTCATTCGAGATGACGATTTAAAAATTTTACAAAACAAAGATAGCAATTTTTTTTACTTATTTATTTTTTTTGTAAAAATAGAGATGACAATCTGAAATATTTAAAAGTTTAGATAAAAAGTTTTAAAAAGATTTATATAATAAAGAATGTAAAGTTAGTTTTTTCCACCTAAATAAAATATATAATATGTTTATCTCTATCCTGTAATTTTAAGTTTGGACTAACTAATGAATGAGAATCTATGATGTATGGATACAGATACCATACGGCAGTAATATGAATTTTTTTTAATTAATTTTTATTTGAGGAGCATCCAACATGAATATCCGACACTATACGTCACTGTGAAATAATATTTTTAAAAGTATTCCTGCATTATAGACGAGAACAAACGGAGCTTAAATTAACTTCGGACAAACCAATGAATGAGAATGGACAAATTTAGGTAAGGGTTGCAGCACTCCTTAAAGAGATGAAAAGAGTTAGTTAAAAAAAAAAGAATTCTCTTTCTAAGGGTTTATTATTAGACTTGATTAATGAAATTTGTATATTAGTGGTTTGTATTTGAGCCCATGACAAGTAATCAATATTTGTTTCCCAATCTTCTCCGATCAACCCTTTCATTTTTTTTTAAAGGAACCCTTTTCATGTTTTTAAGGGTTGCAACTCACTAACTAATAACTTTGGTAACAATAGTACACAATTATTTTTTTAACAAAAAATATTGTGCATCTTACGAAACTACAATAGAGTCCTGGATTCAACCGAATAAAAGGTGAACTTTTTTATTTATGACTTAATATTGATGAATAAATTTGAAGAAATCGAATTTGATTCTCTTTCCATTTTTAATAAATTGATCATATTTCTAATGTTCAAAGTTGATTAGTCAGCGAATAACACCAACAAATTTCAGTTCCGAGGTACTATTATTTTACATTTTTTATTTCGCTTTCAAATAATAGGTGAAATAACAAATTTAATACATTATCTTCTCCAAGTAATTTAAAATTCAATTTATAAATGATTGTTTCATCAACTTAATTAGATTAGTTGTAGGCTTGTAGCTTGCCTACCATGGCTATTTCGAGGCTGTATTATCGCTAGAGTCAATCTCATAAATAATTAACCACTTTCTAAGTTCTAACTCGTCTCTCTCTTGCTTAATGTAAAAAATAAAGTGTCAAATATTTGTTTTAACTATAGATGATAACGACCCGACAAAGTTACAACAATAAATGCAAACAAATATAATTATATTTTATGCTATAAAGTTTAGAATTCAGAGTATGCCCTGTAGCAGTCAATGAATCAATATAATTTTATTCGAACTGTGCTCATATGCGAGAAGGTAATTGTAAACGCTTTTATTCTTCCTTTTTATCGTGAATGAGGATGGTCGTTGTCTAATTCTAGTTCTTCCTTTATTTACCGCTCCTCTGGTGAAATTCTGCGTAAATTGCATGTGTTTTTATTTAGATTGGGGTTTGGGAAAATTACATATAACTACCCTGTATTTAGGCCTAATTACAACGGAGTCCATGATTGTTTAAATATTATATTTTAATCCCTAACTTTTGTTAATATTTGTAATCAGGCCTAATTTTTTAAACTTTTAGGGATGATTTTTTATTTTTAGCCATATATTAAATGTAACACTCATAAAGGCATCTGAAATATAAGTGTAATTTTACAAATTTCGTTAGTGAATTTCATGAAAACAAGAAATATAGGGACTATATTGTAATATTCAAAAGAATATGGACTGACTTGTAATTACGCCTAAATACATGATAGTTGGATGTAATTTTCCCTTTGAGTTTTTATACAGATGCAAAAGACGTCACTAATTAAATCATGGATATAAGTACTTAAATATCTTTGTCTTTCATACCGAGAGTTTATTCCGAACTCTCTCCATCACGTTGGTAAAAGACGTGCTAGAGCTACCACTATTTTCATGATGCATCCCTAAATATATTCGACGGAGATCACCAATGGGAGTGGAACTTTTAGTTAGATCATCATTACAAAAAATATATGTATAGTCTCACGGCCCTTGTCCCATTTATGATAAGTTTAATCATCGCTATCGAAAATTTTAATTTTTTTTTAAAGAACTCCCAATTGACCTCGTTGTAAGGTTTTTTTTTTTCAAATTTAACTTAAATAACATTTCTTGTTCTGCTTTTTAACTTTTCCATTGTATCAATAACCTTTTTGATTGTCCGAGTGTTATTTTGAATACTTCTCCGAGATATTAGGGAGATCTGAAGAAGTCCGACAATCTTAGCAATGAAAGGTTTTATTCTCATAACAATTTTGTTAGAATTTTTAATATCACGTTGCATAGTGGAATAGGTCTGAAATCTCCAATAATATCATTTAATATGTATATACTTGTACACCAATAATATCTCCAATAAATATTATACTTAACCTTTTTTTCCCATTTATCTTTGTTAATAAATAAATCATTTTCTCTTAAAATTTTAGTTTATAGTACAAGAGTCATCTCAGCACTATTATTAATGATGTATCTTCCACTTCTTTGAGATGTTTTCGCAGTAATTTCAATAGGACTTGGCCCACTCAATAGTTTAATACATGTCATGTTATGACGGCAGCAGTGACTCCATAAGCATTAATTTTATTTATTTATTTATTTTGAAACAGAAGCCCACGTTAAAGTGGGCACAAGAAATTAATTAGAATCACTCAAATCCAGTTAAATACAATTACATAAGAAAACAGGAAAATCAAAGTCGCCAGAACGGGTTGAGGATGCTTTACGAGCGAGTGTGTGAGCAATAACGTTCGCCTCACGAGGAGTAAAATCAAAACAAACAGAACTAAAACTAGCTGATAAAGAACAAATATTAGCCAAAATGTGACCAACTGGAGAGTAAATGGAGGCTTCACTCTTAATCAATTCAATGATACGCAAATAATCACCTTCAAAAGAGACTTTGTTTGTTTTCACTTTTTCGTTCCCATCTTTAGTTTGATTTTTATGTATAACCGGTGGGAGGTGGTACTCCAACGTGGTAGGTCGGCGGTAGTTCTCCGACTACTTCTTCTTCTACAATCATGAAGATTTTTAATTGAGTTGGTCGGCAGTGATCAGAGGTGAATGTCAATTTTAGAAGGGCGTTAGTAAAAAAATTAAAATATCTCCAGTGATGGAGCAACGATAATAATAGGGATATGATTTGTCATTTTTCAGTTTCATCAAGGACGATTTAGTATTTTTACGTATTAGGTAGGAATAATATGTTGGGTATTGAGAATTTGAAATAAGTGAATTTCAAAATGGAAGTTTGTAATATATTTTTTATCTTATTAGGAATGAATGTGATTAATTCACCCAAAGAAGAATATGGTTGATGTGGTTTTAGCATATTGATATTTTTTGGTTTTGAAGTTTTAAAATATTGATATTAGTTGTGGAAATTTTGTTCTTTCATTTAAGAATGATATGAGAAATGGATTTGTATTGATTATTCCATGTCACATTAAATTAAATGAGAAATTAATGGCTCTACATGTCACAACATATTGGTGATAAAACAAACTAAGTCATGTAACCAATCGTCTCAAAAGGTCTTAATCGCGCCGCGGGTATACAACGACTCGAATTCAAATTGAATTGAAAAAATTCAGATTTAAATTTGAATTAGGCAATTCTAACTTAAATTTAATCGGATCAAATCAATATAATAAAAAAATAGTATAATTCGAATTTAAATTAAAATTAAAGTAAATATAACTTTGATCAAATTAGTATAATAAAAAAATAATATTTTATATTTATCGTTTGATTATTGATTTTTTTACACAAAAAAACTAATTAAAAATTAGTATATGTCGTAAAAAAAAGTGATCAATTAAAAAATAACTATCACATTTATATGATTGGTTAGGTCTGTCAGACTTGATTTAAGTTAGAATTTTTTATTCAGATCTATAAAATCAGACTAGTCACTTCTAAAATTCAATCAAGAAACTACTAATTTAACCTTAAAAGTCAAAAAATTATTTAAAATTAAATACAAAAAATATATTTGTATAACAAATTGAAGACTAATAACATGTATGGTTTACATTTACGTGACCATGCAGATAATAATAAAGTATGCATTCTATTTTTGCCCCCAATTTGTGTCCTTTTACATAGAAATGTAAGCAGTGAATCCCACTTCCAAAAACCCTAAAAAATCTCAAAAGAATCAGATTATCTCTTCCACTTTTGGGAGGCCATGGCGCAAGAATGAAAGCGAAATCACGCATTTCTTCATCAGTGGAAGCAGAATTTCCGTTACTGCCCTTCAGTCTTTGACATTGCCGCACCTCCGAATCAGCTTTCAGTCAAACACGCAACCACATAATCCAATCACATGACTTCAAAGATGTATTTGATTAATTATAGTATTAAACAATTACCGAATCAGGTTGCACTTGTGTTAGTTTATGTTTAAATCTCTATTTGTTGGTACTAGACTTCAATCGGCACTGAGTTTCTCCGTTTTCAGGTGGGTTTTTTTCTCTTATTTCGATGAATTGTGTTTGTTTGGTGATGTGTTTATGTTAAATGTGTGATTTTGATGGGAATTTCAGGTCAAGAAGGAGTTTGAAGAAGTGGGTTATGGCGCCGCCACCGGTTCTGGCTTTAGCTCTGCCATCGGAGACTGGTCGAGTTCTAAGTATTCAGTCTCATACTGTTCAGGTTTTTACTCTTGGTTTATTCTGGAATTAGTTTTCATTCTGGGCATTTCAGTTCTAGTGTTAATATGTTGCTCAGTGCTATCTTTTTCTGCAGAAAATTTGAAATTGTGGTGGATTAATATAATGTATTGTAATTGATGGTTGAATGTTTTCATTGAAGAAAAATTGGTTTCATCTCATTCAGTAGTTTTGTAACTGGAGGAAATTCATCTTCTTGATTTGACTGCAATTGTTGGTGTGCGTCCATTTGTGTGCAATTTTAAGGTCTTCACTGTCAAGGCTGTCGGTTTGTTTTCTTGTAATTGGGAGGATAAAAAATTAGAAAAGCTTGAAGTTTATGCATTATTTTTAAATTATCTCAGTGATTTCGTTGCTGATTGCATTTTCCGTTTGATGATTCGTCACTGTTTTGCTATAGCTCTGGAAATGGTAGATGATATTGAGATTTGTATTCCAGCCACTACTAAATTCTTCTTTATTCTAGGGATATGTTGGCAATAAATCAGCTGTCTTTCCGCTGCAACTACTTGGTTATGACGTCGACCCAATCAATTCAGTACAGTTCTCAAACCACACAGGCAAGCTGTTTAAGAGAAACGTGGGTTTCATGCTTTGTGGATTACTAATAGCAAGACTTGTGCAGGATATCCTACTTTTAAGGGTCAGGTTTTGAACGGAGACCAACTGTGGGAGTTGATAGAGGGCCTTGAAGCTAATAGTTTATTGTACTATACGCATCTACTTACAGGTATACTTAAAGCATACTAGTTGAATGCTACTGTGGAGCTGTATTTTGTGAAGTTGTAAACAGTTTAATTATACTTCAAGGTTGAAGCTTGTTCGTGTTTCAACTGCATGGCCATATTTTTGGTTTTTAATCAAAAACCTTGTGATTGTCCTGAAATATTTTACATAGTTAATTAGACATGCTTGTTTTTTGTAGGTTATATCGGTTCAGTCTCCTTCTTGGATACTGTTCTTAAAGTTGTCGATAAGCTTAGGTCTATCAACCCTGGACTTACATATGGTAAGTATGCTCATGACTGCTGAAACATGTTGTCATTATACTCTTGATTGTGCTGGGATATTTTGATTGCTTGTTTACTTAGCTGAGAATGGCTTCGGCTCTTTATGAGATTCACTATACTGTTTTCCCAGTCTAGCAGGGATATTTGTTATTGGTAAATAAGTATAGATATATATGCGAACCAATTCTGGATCTGATGATATCTCATAATATGTCGTGATACAAGTTTCTTATTCTGTCATAATTTGTAACTGTATCTTTCTTGTCAGTTTGTGATCCAGTGTTAGGGGATCATGGAAAGCTCTACGTCCCTCAAGAATTGGTGTCTGTGTATCGAGAAAAGGTATCCCTTTTGTTTCGAAATGGATTTTTCTTCAGTTAAGACAACAGTTTTTGAATTTGTCACCCTGGTTACTGACTAGTCGAAGTGGTGGTTGTTAGTTAAAGTGCAGGGTCAGTTAGTTGAATGGCCAGATGGAAAAATTTAAAATATTCGCATCATATGAAAAAAAAATTGAAGTTATGTATGGGACTAAGTTGTTTGTAGAAAACTATCTATCCTATAACTGAATTACTTTAGAACTTTTTCTGTTTAAGCAACAATAACTGAAAACATGTACTATTCAGTCGAACCCTAATGTATGATTGGTTTCCCTAATTAGATCTCTATTATATTTTGACCACAAACAAGATGGTGTATGAGCCATCTTATAGAAGTAGAAAGTTGGTTGCATTTATAACTGTGTCCGTAAAACAAAATTTCAGTCACATGTCGGTATGTTTTGTTTCTGATGCACAACAGTTGATTCTGTAATCTGAAGATGTCTGATAGAAGAACATTGAAAAGAAAAAACACATTATTATCCTAATTACATAAATGGCCTTCCTTGATCAGACTTTTCTGATGTTGAAATTGGTATTGCCCCTTGTAATAGGTCGTCCCTGTTGCTTCTATGTTGACTCCAAATCAATTTGAGGCTGAACTATTAACAGATTTCAGGTATTTTCTCTTCAAACCAGCATCAATTCCTTCACAAAGCTGCTCTTGCTATTTTTGTCCGTATGATCATATGTTCTGGATCTAATCTAACTCGTGTCCGGTAATTTCTCAGGATAGCATCTGAGGAAGATGGCAGGGAAGCTTGCAACAAACTTCATGCTGCTGGACCATCAAAGGTTTGACCTCATGCTTCAATCATTATTTATTAATTTTAATGAGTTTTGTATTAGAGCACATGTTTTCTGATTAAAAGAATTCTACTAGAGCACCATCAATGATTTACGGAATTATTGCTATAAAACAGAATATCAATCACATAAATCTTTAATGGTGACATTTATCTGCAAAATTGCATTACATCTATACCTCTCCTCTGTAACAGTGATTACCACTACTGCAATCATTATTCTCCAATTGTTTACCATTCTGTGTGAGATTTCAAGATTTGAGTTGTATTTCAGGTTGTCTTAACGAGTATAAATATAGATGGCAATCTTCTATTAATCGGCAGCCATCAGAAAGAGAAGGTACGCAAACCGTCAATTTTGAAAATGTCTAATTAAGAGTGAATTATTGTCACATATTCACATTCTTATTTGAACAACTTCAACAATCGTAGGGTCAACCTCCTGCACAGTTCAGAATCTCAATTCCCAAAATTCCTGCATATTTCACGGTACACAAATTTTTGTTTCCTCAAAACTAACTTTTACTGAGAGACTACATTTATGTGAATTTCTTGAATGGCTTATGTCGACAGACTTATTTTTAATACTGAATTTCTTGTTTGCAGGGAACAGGAGATCTTATGACAGCCCTTTTGCTTGGATGGAGCAATGTAATTCTTGGATAACCATAAATCTGATCTTTGAATCATCTTTTACATATTCTCATGTGTCATTTCTTATTATACCCTCTTCATGTTATGCAGAAATATCCCGAAAATCTTGACAAAGCAGCAGAGCTTTCTGTATCAAGCTTGCAGGTATTTCTCTCCAAACTTGTTGTGGGATCATAAACATGCAGGGTTTTGAATTTACTGTTCTACCCCTGGTTCTTACAAATGCTGCCTGAAACGTTGCAGGCACTCCTTGTTAGGACTGTAAATGACTATACGAAGGCTGGACACGATTGCCAGACGAGCAGTTTAGAGATCCGTTTGATCCAAAGTCAAGATGATATTCGAAATCCCGAGATAAAATACAAGGCTGAACCGTACACCTAGGATACCTGTTGATTTGTTTGTCTGCCTTCCATCAAATCCATTCAATACGATATTATTTTTCCAGGACCTTTATATGAACAAACATGAAAAAGTTGAATCAGTAATGAGGGGGAAAAAGTATGTCTATTTTTCATCTTTTTTTCATGTTTGTCCATTTATAGTGGATTTGTATTATTACACGATTTCCTCGCTTATTGCGTTATGGAGGAATACAGATGTGGATTGCCCAGATTTCGTATTTCTTTATGATGTATGCGAGACAAAAGACTTTTGATCACCAAATTGTGTCCCATCCTTGTGTTGTTCATATTGTTGTACCCGTGCATTGTAGATGTTGTTCGTATTGTTGTGAAGCAACCTGAAATTAGAAGGGGGACGAAAATTAACTAAAAGAAACAAAATCTCACTATAGGGACGAAAATATAAAACTATCAAACTATATGTCTAAATTTAACAAAAAAATTCTCAAAATTTAAAGGTTGTTGCCACACTCCGCCCCCATGTGGCTCCATCTTGTACCTGTGCATTATAGGTGTTGTTCGCATCGTTATACCGACGTGCATTGTAGCAGCAAACTAATACTAACAACAATTTATTACTTTATTTTCTGAAATGATAAAATAAATTGATAGTGTTAAACCAATATATTCATGTTACTAACGTGATAAAGTCAAAAATTAGTCGTCTTTGAAAGAGTGGAATCGGCTTTGAATCTCCGACGAGTCAATCAAAGTGCGGGTTCTTCGACCTGCTAAGAATCACGAAAACGTGAGAATACAAGGCGGGAGGTGTTTCCCCCCTAGGCATTCTGATGCTCAAGTCAGTCAAATTGTGTTGGATGCAATAAGGCAATGAATGGAAAATTGGACAGACTTTCGGTATGTAATTGTGAGTATCTGATTTTGATAAAGAAAATGGTATTTATACTTTAGCGGACATGGATATTGCGGATCATGTGTTTGGATCGTGAAGTAATGGAGAGGTGTAGGTCACTGCCACGCGCGAAAGAGTTAAGTGTGTTCCGCTTGATCCGAGGGGACTGAGGCAAGTGGAGCAAGAGTTGAACCGATTGGAATGTAAGTTGTCCAAGCTGGTAGATTAAGTGTGTTATTTGATGGCCAAATGCTTTGGCCTAGCGGAGCAAAGGTTGAGCCGAGCAGAGTGTAAGCTGAGCGCTCTCATCCGATTGAGCATGTTAGACGGCAGCGGAGGGCCTTAGTCTGAACGAAATGTGTCATGACCAAACAGAATTCGCCTTAAGGCGAGTTCTTTGAGCTGAGCGATTTGGGCACTTGAATTTCAAGGAGGTGCTTGGAATCTAGGGGGGGAAAAATTGTCATTCAAATTTTTGCGTTTTTTTTACAATTTGTCATCCCAATAAATATTTGTTACAAACTGTCATCAAATCTTTGCATTTGTAACATACTGCTATCTAAACTTTTTTTTTTTTAGTTGTTTTCGCTAAAAAACATGACACGTGTCATGTTGATAAAATATGCACGTCAATTGTATTTTAATCAAAACCCAAAAAAAAAAGGAAAGAAAAGAAAAGAAAAGAAAAGATGGTGATATGTTATAAATTCAAAAATGGTTTGTAATGAAAATTTATTGAGATGATAAATTAAAAAAAATAAATAAAGTTGAAATGACAAATACTTTTTTTTTTTCTCCTAGAATCTAATGGGGGCGCTTGAAATCCGCGGGGGCGCTTGAAATTCAAGGAAGTGTACGAAGCACGAGTGAATTTGTTAGTCCTTAATTTATTTTTACAGTATCATAACTTATAATGGAACTCCTACGAATAGGTCTGTATTTGCACACTATTGGTCATTTTATTATTTAATAACCATTATTGTCAAAAAATTACAAATAAAAATTCATTACTAAAAGAGCAATCTTTCGGGCTTCGGTGATTTGAGTACAAGCAGAGATGGCCAGGAGACTGTGTTCCCGCCTTCCATCTCTCTACACGATCGCAAAAACTCAACTCCAAACTCCCCTTTTCGCCCCTAAATCGCGCTATTTATCGAATCCCAATTCCAGTTATTCACGGTTTCTTAGCTCCTCTTACCCCATATTTCAAGGTGAGCTGGTTTTTCATCTTTATCAAATGGTGCAGACTACCTGTTTGTATTAAGTCCTCACTGAACCTTTTCATGATGCTGGATAATCTGCGTTGGATAGAATTTGTTCTTGTTTTTTCGTTAAGCTTTGTTTGATTAATTGTTCTTAAGCTTGATAATTTCTGACATATATTCTCCGTTTCCAGTTTCTCGGTTCTACGGCCGCAACAGGCGCTCAAGCGAAGATCCTTTTGGAGGTAAAATCCCTAACCCGAAGGAATTCAAGAAAGAGTGGGCAAAACGAATGGAGGATGATGAGGATCATCTATGGACCGGCAGCGAAGATGATACGGATACAGAACGGGACGATCATAGCAAGCTCAAGAGGGAGATCAAAAAAGCCAAAGAACGTGCAAAAGACCATTCTGATCGCATTGACGCTGACGACAGTGATGAACTGTACAGTGTTTGGTCAGAAAGTGATGAGGAGAAAACCCTTTGGACCGGCGATGAAGGAAATGATGAAGATGATGTCCCGTCAGAGCCTTTTCCAAATGAGAGAAGTGATGAGTACATCGAAAAATTGTTTCAATTTGAGGAACAACCCAAATACAGAACACTTTCTCAAGCGTTGAAAGATGAGGAGGACCCTGAGGAGTTATCTCCCGGAAAACAAGCTCGAAAACTCGCTGTGCAAAATGCTCTCA
>JBBMKE010000010.1:10824005-10834813 GCA_037834125.1 Lippia alba | reverse complement strand
TGACTCGGGCATCGATTTCAAGTGCATATCCCATTTTTGCGCAGCAGGGTTATGAAAATCCACGAGAAGCAACTGGGTGTATTGTATGTGCGAATTGCCATTTAGCTAATAAGCCCGTGGATATTGAGGTTCCACAAGCAAGCTCGTATGAGGGATCCGAACTATAAGTTTCACCCTGAGGTGAAGCTGAAACTGAAAAGCAAGCTCGTTTCAAGAAGAAAATGGCAGAAAGCGCAGTCGAGAAGGAGGAAGGCTCAGAAGAGATGATAGAGATATTTGCAGTAAGTTTATTTGTTTACTACTTTGATAAAATCTGAAAACAGGGGAAACTGTTTTGCTACTGGTTCAAAAACAATATGATTATGTATGTTTTAACTAAGCTTTGTTCTAAAAGCTTGAATATAATTGCACATTAATTAATCTAAGTTGGCTGCATTAGTCAAAAACTATTCTTTTGATAAACATAAGACAATTATAAGCGATAAGAACCGCCGGAAAGATTGATCTCTGTCTCTACATTCTTGCTTTTCAATATAAAAATTCCTAATCAATCTTTTGCATAATTGTCTGCTTTAATTAATTAATTAGTTAACTTGCATAATTACTCTGTTATTAGGGGGTAAAAAAATCTGCAACTTTTTTCTATATTATAACCTGCTATGTTTCTTTTTGGCTGTACAGCTTTTTCCCTGTTCAGTAAAACACATTATAACTGGTCTTCTGAGTAAAATAGAGCAAATACTTTGAATGTCCCACCAAGAACATAACCAAACTTTGTCAATAAACTATTAGAAAAAATCCCCACAATATTCAAAGAAGAGAAACATATTCAGGGCCCTAGGAAAGAACAGGTGAACTGTAAATCGCACAGTCGAAAAAGATTGTACTAGAAACCGAAGCCGGAAAAAAACCAGTAAAAACACAACTCAGGCAACAAGAAAAGGTTGTCCTGCATAAGTCTCAGCTCGTAATATATGCCTCAAATACACGCACTTATTGCTGAGAAGAAAACACAACATTATCTGAAGAGAAAAGCCATTTCTCTAAGATTTTCACATGATAGAACAAGCATTAGGGTTATCATCACTGAAAAGGTATTGAATCCCATCTTCAGATGTATTAGGCATCGGAACAGTATGACCTATGTTTCTCACGAAACCAGAAGGAGCCTTTTTGTCGTAGACTCTAGCTGCGTAAGGATGTTGTACGAGGTTGTAAGGAATGTAAGGCCAGAACTCTGCTCTCGTCTTCCCCGTGTTTTTCACCCTCTTCAACACCTTACTTGGATCGACAAATCCACTCACTGTCAGCCGGTGTTGCTTTCTGTTAACTTCCACACTCCTCACTCCTACATATTTATCATCATCCAAACGTTAAGAAAAACATTTCCTCCACATCCTACACATATATACATATTTTCCCCAAAAAAAAAAAAGAGGAGTCGATTATGAAGAGAGATCGTGTATATGAGAACCTTTCATGTTCTTGACTGCATTCCTGACTCGTCTCTCGCATCCATCGCAGTCCATCTTCACTTTGATCTCGACCGTCTGCGAATCAAGTAATGAAAGAAAAGGAATTCAACGTAAGCAAAGAAATCACATACAGTGGAAGGTGTTTGTGTGTGTAAAGTTCACCTGCATTGGTTTCCTTCTGTTTCTTGTGCTGGTGACAGTGCAAAAGTTGGAGAGATAGTCAAGAGCTCCCATTTTTCTTAGCTTCTGAACTTAGGCAGAAAGCAAAGAAGGGCTCCTGATATTTATACAATTAGAGGTGGTGGGACTTAATTTGGAGAAAAAAGCACCATTGTGAGTGAGAACAAGCTGTGTGTACTTATACAACATTTATGGTTTCAAAAATTGAAATATTTACTTTTTCTTTTTTATGAAATAAATAAATAAAGAAAAGCAGATTAATCCCCACAAAAAAGTGTGCTGCAAATGTGCCTTGAAATCATGATGGGTGGGTAAGAAAGCTTTTGGATTATGTTGTTTATTTTATGAGTGATATGTTAATCATGAAATATTGTTGTAAAAAGTGCTTTTGTGTTTGGCTTTCATTTTCCTTCAATGGCTGTGCCGTTGCCTTTTAAATTATTTATTGCATTATATCACAATAATTGGATTCAACTATTTGGAATTATCCCTTAATTCACATCATTTCAGGGGATCTATTTCAAACTTAAGTTGTACTTCATTCCGGGCAAAACATATGATGTATGGATACAAATACGATAATACGGACACGACATGAATACGACAACATAAATTTTTTCTTGAAATTTTCACGTCAGGAGTGTATATCAAATACAATATCCAACACAATATGATAAAATGGTATTTTTAAATGTGTCCCAACGTCGTAACCTAAAACATGCATGAAATTATGGCTTTATGGTCTTCTTTGGTTTCTTTGTTTGCTCATTTTTGAAAAGATGATTGCTCTGTAGCACCAATATAGGATTCAAAATATCCAAATATAAACCAACTACCTTGGCAAGGGTCACGAACCTATCAGCCTAAATATCAGACATGAATAAAACAAGTTACTTTTTACTAAGAATTGTGGAAATTGGGAGAAAATAAAGTCAATAATACATAATTACATTTCATGCATTTATTAACAACCTTTGAACTGCTCTGCACATTTCAGACCCAAAAATGGAGTTTACATTTACACAGAGCAATGCAAGGAAGATGATCAATGGTTCACAAATGGAACCTTACTCCCAACTCCCCTTTTATCCAAATACAGCATCATTTATTACATATTTAAACTAATAATGTTACATGTGAAACGAGGCCTTAAACACGAAGATGCCGTTTTTCTGGGATCTAAACGAGACTAAGAAGTATAAACGTTAACCTGCACCTGCCGAATCCCCCCATATGGTAAGATCCAAGCTGAGCCTTCCGTTAGTGCTAACAACATCGTTTGGAACTAAAAGATACAATTTTGAACGATGATTCGGGGTCCACTTCGGCATGAACTCCACGTAAGTTTTCAGTTTGATTGAGCTCTCTCCTACAACTGCAGTAACATCATGCAAGAATCTCGTATTGTCTGAATTCGGTCCAACACAAACAACATCAACGAAACTTCCAAGAGACTCAACACAACGATTAAGGACAAAAAGGATCTTTTGGCTCGTTTCTAGAAGAAAAACATGCTTCTGATTGTCCTCCAATGTGAGGGAAGTTGAGGAGTTGAAAAGGAAATTTTTGGTAGAATTTGAGTGAACTAGAGCAACATGTGAGTACAGCGATTTGGACATGCCTATATAGTTGCAGCCGACGTGAGGGCACGAACAAGGAGTGCATTTGCATGTTTTTTCATGAGAGAGCTTCTTACTGTAACTAAACATCTCCATGCAGCCGTGTTGAATGTTTGGGCATTTGACTCTAACTGATTCGACAACCTTTTCAATAGCCCTGCAACGATTGTATCCTATCGGCCAGCAGCAGCTTGGACATTTGTTCCTCATTATGGTGCAGCATGACGAACATGCTACGTGCCCGTTCTCACACTGGATTCAAAAACAAGAGATGAAAATATGTATCAGGTCAACTTCGTATTTTGTTCTTTTCTTTCTTTTTTAGGTATAATTACACCGACATGCACTCTGGTTTGACCAGATTACAAACACTGTCTAGAGGTTTGCAACCAAAAATTTATATTAGACATGGATTATGAATTTTGATAACATCTCTAATCTTTGATGAATAGATTTTCCCTCGACACTTCCTCATTACTATTTGATTTCAAATCCATGACTATAATAGCATGCATTAGGTCAGCACAGAAGTCAGAACTGGATAGTATTAAAGAACATACACTTGAAAATCATTGCACAGAACACAGATACTTTGACGTAGATAAACGCATACCAAACCATGCCATGACAAAGTTGGCTACTTTTCACTTATAATTAGTGAACTAATTTCTATTCACCCCCTTAAATAAAGCTAACCGACACCTTAAGTTAATCCCAGGAGAGATGCATAAGCAATCAGTGGATAACGATAACCACCTGATATTCGAAATCTCTGGAAAGCTTGGGGTCTATCTCATGAAAACGTTACGTAATGAAAAACTGACATAAGTCATTGTACAAAGAGTGAGTTAATTGAAGCCATGTAGTTTAGTATGCTGAAAAACACAACGCAATACAACATCACAAGGCCCAAACACAATTAGGTGGCTCCCGGATATACAATTACGCGATAGCCTTAAAACGGGAAGACCATCGCCAAACAAGATAAGCAGGTCCTTAAGGAGAAAAAGAACACATTCGTCTAAAGAAATTAGAGAAGAACAAAAATAACACAAACACACAAGAAGACAAGTGTTCTAGTGTCCCACTGAATTGAAGTCACTTCCTACTAAATTCCATAGGCTTCCAAGTTCATAACCAATGTTATAGACCAAACAGGAGAGCTCATTCCAAAACACTCATCTAGAAGGAGAGAGAGCCCATTTGGCCTATAAACTCCGCACCAATCGCCTACACAACCAATTTGGGACATGTCCCATACCTTGCAATTGGTCCAGACTCCAGGGTCAAACCAACTAAAATGTGACTTAGCCATTATTCTTCGACGTAAGCTCATCAATGACTCTACTAACCTAAAAAAAGACTACACCTTTACCAAACCTTACTCATTCCCCGTTGTTCCAAGATAAGCCAGCACTCAAATAAACCACAAATCAACTCAAACAGGATATAAAAAGAATGCACATTTACTAATGCAACAAATCCCACTCCACAAACTGTTCTAAAAAAACCAAGAAAACAACGAACCTGATACACAGGTGAACACAGAGGCTCAAAGCAAATGGGGCAATCCAGCACATCCGTATCCATCAACGTCACCGAAACGGGTCCACCCGACCCATCCGACCCACGACCCGACCCGTTTCCATTTGTCGTCGTCGGAACCACAGGATTTTCAGTGGGTTGTTGTTGTACCTCGTTTCCTCTTCGATCTTGCTCTTCCTCTCCTCCTTCTGATTCCTCTTCCGAAGAGGATTCAGAAACCGAAGTATCCGATTCGGATTCCCCGACGCTTTCCCATTCAGATTCGGCTCCAAATAGGAAAGGCTGAGGAGAAGCGGGATTAACGGCGGTGGAGGTGGAGGCGGCGGCGTGATCGCCGCCGGAATTGGTGGTGGAGGCGGAGATGGTGTTGGGCCTTCGGCGGGTGTATAAAACGGGATCTGAGATTCGGGGGCGTTTGGGGAGGGGTCTATAGTTGCTCGGTCTATCTTCGATTCCGTCTTCGTCTCCATCCACGGAGAATCTCGCCATTTTTGGTGGTGGTTCTCTCTGCAGAATTAGGGATTTGGGGAAATTTCACCATTTTTCTTCTTCTTGATTGGGGATTTGTTTTGTTCGACTCAATTGCGATTTAGTCCCTTTAGTTTGGTGTATCTACTAAAAGACCCTGCAAAATTTTGTCTTTTCTATAGAGACCCTAAAGATAAAGAGAACCGTACCAAGTAGTCCTTAAACTATAATTGAAGCTCTTGGAGAAACTTTTATTATTTTTTTTTTAAAAAGGAAAAATGATCGATATGGGTTCCTAACTACTTTCAATACAATTCTATCTCGTGATCTACTAGTTGACAGTGAGTTTCTTGGAGACTTGAGTATTTTTTTTTTCCTTATATGCAAGATGTGAACTTTTTGCTCTTGAATGGGCTTTATAATTATAAAAATCCTATCTTTCAATTTCTTTATTGGTCTTGCTTGGTCGGCCGAACACCAAAGTTTAAGATATTACAAAAACTTCCCCTTATATGTATCATATATCCATGTATTTATTTTGGGCCAAAGAACATATATTCTTAGCTTGTACAAGGAAAACTTTTGTATTAATTCTTCATGTCCTTTGCTTATGAGGATGATTGAATAGAGTTATTTTGTGCTTTTTTGTTGCTTAATGTTATGTTATAGGCATATATACGACCTGATTGGTATATATAGTATCATCATCTTATGCGAGGATTTAAGGTATTCGGAAACCAATAAATTAAAGATTATTTTAGCGAAAGAGAACAAAGAAAAGAAAAAATGTACTAGAGACATGTTAACTTAAACAAACCTTAGTTTATGATTATTACGTTCTATGACAGGTATTTGAAAATAATCCACGAGTTTTCCCAAACTATATAGAAACTCACAATCCAAAAAGCAAAGAGAATTCGTTTCAACATTAAAAAACAAAATAACAGATTAAATTAAACTTCAATTGTATTCCTTCTCCGTTGTTTCTGACACGAGCAACTCATCTCGGAAGACCGTGGCAAGTCGGGCTCATCGAGCTGCTGCTGCCTCGTCATATAACAATAATGACGAATCACCATACCAAAAAACAAAAAAGGCTTTCTCAGGGTAACTCCATTCCTCCATCTTCACTAAAATTAAGCAGCAACTAGTCCAATAGTTTATTGATTATTAGCATGTACAGAAACAAGTGTGTATATGTATAAACCTTATGTAATTGATCAGGCTTCCTTCTCCAGTTCTCCACCATAATTACATATCTGAGTTTCTACGGGCATATAATTAAGTGAATTTGGGAAGTTGTATTATTTTCCTATTATTAGTACAATTCTAATCCAAGTTTAAGTTGAGCTGCATCGTAATTGTGTTTCTTGTTGAAGTTTTATGTTATTTTAGTCACAATGTTGTATTAATTTCATCAAGTACTCATGAAACCCTAGTCTATTGAGGGAAGTTGAAAGCTCAAAGTTTTTAACGAGGTATATATGGAGTGTTTACTTTGTTAGTTGAAATAAAATGACATGACTAATTAATGAATAATTGAATGAATTGTCGGATGTGTTGTTGGATTGATCATCCTATAAGAATGTGGATAATCAATTTTTTATTCCATGTAATTTCGAACCGTATCATCAATATCTCTAACTTACAAAATATTAGTAAATACAAATTTAATTAAAATTATTAATCTAATTACCCTTCATCTTATAAAATAAACATGGTAATAGGGTTTTGGATTACAATTCTATAAATGGATTAACTTTATTCAATCCTGACTAACTAATTAACTAACTAATGGAGAAAGTTGAAGCTTCCACGAATCTACTTTCTTTGATCGTATATAAGGGTCCATACATGCTTGCCCGTTACTCCACTGGAAAATGTGTGAAACTAGGATAGTTTTAACTCAAAAACTCTTGTAACTAATTTATTTAGGAATTGATTTTTTACTGAACTAATTTTATTAGTGACTTATATATCGGTCACTAATATAGAACTCCGATTACAAACTAAATTATTTTGTTTATATCAAATCGATCACAGTGCAATTACTAATTCAGTAAATGCACTATTCGTTCACTAACCAATTAGCTATAATTATATATGATCGTGTCAAAATCCAGCTATGTACGTGGATGGCAGATTAGGACTCCGAATCACCCAAGAATTTATAACGTGGATGGACTCTGATGCTTTCCTTGGCTGAAACGGGATGAACAAACGTGAACTCAAAGGCCAAAAAGGGAAATGTAGCGGTTGGACCCTTTTTGGCACTCCGACGCTCAAGTCAGGGACTAGTTTTGGGTCGAAAAGTGCTAGAGAGTGTAGAGTTCGCAGTAGGCAGGAAAGCTTACCTCCATCTCAATGGAGAGATGATTTATATAGGCGAAGACTGCGTGTGAGTACACCTCCCCGGAAGTGTGGATCTTGGTCTGTTAAAGATGGGCTGAGATGTTGACCGGAACAGTGCTTTTACGGGAAAAACGTTGTATCGTCACTGCAGCGACGTCGTAACAGTGTCCTTGGGAGGCCGTATTTAATGCGCGTGGTGGAGGAGGGAATTTACATTTAATGCTCACGTACGGAGTACTGGGGGTCGGTTTTGATCGTCCGCCTCGGTCGAGTGCGGAGCCAGGGTCGCGACCCCAGTCGCGTGAGGAATCGGGATGGTGGATTCCTCCAAGGGGTGGGTCGAAGACGAGATGGGCTCTGGGTCGAAGTCAGACGTCCCAATGCCCGCGTCAGCTGCCACGTGGCACACGTCGGGAGGGCCACGTGGGAGCCCCAATTTTTCCCTTATCATCTCCCCCCCAAGTCCATTGGTACATTTATGTTCATATGGACTTTGGAGTGAGGCGTCAGAGGTGAGGGAATTGGAGCAAGTTGGACTGTTCTCCCTCGTGATTTCATCCTGGGGACCCGCTTCGACCTATAGGCTCTCGAGTCGGGCTTGATTGAGCGAGGTTAAACTGACCGACCGGGGTCAGGAATTGCGGACGCAAGTGGGATGCCACGTGTGCCCTTGCATTTAATGATATAAGCGGGAAACATTAAGTCTTTCGCCGCCTCTTTGTGTGATGTTTACTTTTTTGAAAACAAATTGCGCATAACACGTTTCCTAAGGTGCATTAACTCCTGCCGTTTTGGGGACTGGGTGTGCGTGGATCTCTAGAAAGTAAGCCTTGCGCGTGGGATCGTGGAGGGCCACGGTTGAATGGGGGTTTTCTCAACTTCTAACCGTCATCTATAAAAAAGGAGACTTAGCCCACTTCCTCATCTTTTCCAACTTGCTTGACAAGATCTCAGGAGTATAGAAAGAGATATCACAAAGCTTCTTTGCACTTTTTATTCCAGAACTTTTCAAAGGTACGCATTTCGAATTCTCTTTCTTTTCCTTCTCTTTTCTTCCTTGCTTCTTCCTGCACACACAATTGGCCAGTACCAAGAGCACCCACCGGTCGGCTTGTACGTGTATGAACTCCGTGATCAGTAGGAGTTTATGGAGAGAGCGGAAGTGGCGTCTGGATCTGGGGTGCTCGAGGCAGGCGAAGAAGAAGCCTTTGGGAGTGGCCGCGCTCAATCGGCCGACGACCCGACGGTTGACTCATTTGTCGACGAAATAGAAGAGATGCCTGTTGGGAGTGGATCTGGGTCAGAAGCCGAGGCGGTGCCGGCGAAGAAGAGAGGAGGTTAGAAGAAAAAAGGGGCCCAAAATACGACTAAGTTCTATTAGGAGTTTCAGGCAGACGTAGAGCAGTCGAAAAAAGGGACGACGAAGAATCGCCTAGCTGGGTGGGGGAAACTGAAGAGCAAGTGTGACTTGATAATCCTTTCGCCGACTGACCACATGGGGTCCCCTCCGGCTGGGTGTATCGCCATATCGCTTCAGGCCATAGAGGATGGATTCCGGTTACCATTGACGCTGTTCCAAGTTAGTTTGTTCAACCAGTTGCAGATAAGCCCTATACAGTTACTTCCGAATAGGCATGCTATGGTGATAGCTTTCCGGGTACTGATGCACTTTTTGGGCCAGGCCGAGAGCGTTGAGCACTTTGCAGAGTTGTTCTCTGTTTCTGTCGATGCTATTGCCTCTCCCAACCGTAAGGGGTTCGTGAAGTTCCAATCTCACTCGGGGAGCAAGCTGTTTGATTCGACCAAGACTTCCTTTGGGAAAGACTGGAAGACTAAGTGGGTATACATCAGATTCCCTGGCGGGTGGGATGGGTTGGAGCACACCTCTTGGAATGACGTGGCAGAGACGAGGTTGGAGAAGGGTCGAGTAACTTGGCCCAATACTTTGATGGTAGCTCTGAGGTGGGTGGTACCCTTGGATAGGGATATATTTACCAGCTCCCACCTGCTCCAAAGTTTGGGATTGGCTCCGGGCATGGTGAGACACGGGAAGATTAAGATTGGTGATGACATCGTGGACCTTTCCAATCCAAGCACTTTTCCACAAAACATATTTCTTTCTTTAATATCATTTGCCTGCCTTCTTCTGGGTCTAACCCAATTTTCCGTGTGCAGGTACTATCATGACGGCCGCGAGGGACAAAGCCGCCAAACGCAAGGCCCTTCAGAGAGAGAGAGATCTGACAAAGGAATATTCAAAGAAGGGGCAGGGCAAGGCGCCCTCGGCAGCCGAGATCGCGATCCAAAAAGAGCTTTCTGAGGCCCACACTCTCAATCGAGTGGTTGAGTTGAGCAAGGCTGCGGGGCAGCAATGGGGGCCTGTTATCTCACCGACCGCGAAGCATGATGAGGTGACCCAGGGCACAGGGGTGGCTCATAGGAGCCGCGAGAGAAAGGGCTAACTGCGGACATTGCTGGGGACTCGGGGTCAGAACGCGAGCCCGCGGTGGACCCAAATATCGAGAACGCGCCCAGGGATCGACGCACGGGCAAGAGAAAGACTACCGAGCAGGATGGAACTGCTCCAGAGAAGGTTTCGAGTAGGGAAGAGAAGAAAAAGGCAGTGGGAGATGAAGGTACGGCTCGGAGGGCAAAACTGAAGATCCCGGCGTACCGGACGGTGGCTCCTCTAGAGTTTCATATGTTGCAGGAGGAATACGAGGAGATAATCAATATTCCGGCCTTCGAGGGGCCTAAATATCCCTTCAACATCTCTGAGTTGACGCCTGATGGGAAAAAAAAGAGGCTGGCGACCGAGCCGGTCGATCCCAAGGTGCTCGCAGCTATTTACCACTCCATGCACACTTCTGCTGACCACGCAGAGTTGGCAACGGAGGATGATTCCAATCTAGTTTGGAACATAGCCGGCCATCACGCAGCGGTAAGCATCTCAGGCCTTTCTTTTTCCTTATCCCCGATCCTCACCTACTCTCGAATTAACGAATTGTCTTCGCTTTTGCAGGCGTCCATCCGATTGTATCATCTTGCTAAGCGTAACGAGATAAACCACAAGGCCTGGAGCCAGCTGTTATCCGAGCGAGTAGGTATTTTAGATGCCAAGAGTTCGCAAGACGAATGTGCTAGCCTGAAGAAGGCTTTGGAGGAGTCG
>JBBMKE010000010.1:10813066-10823905 GCA_037834125.1 Lippia alba | reverse complement strand
TTAATTATTTATTATAGTAGATTGAATCTATTTTTTAATAAATTATTTGTTTGGATAAATATTATATAATTATCATACTAATATATTAGTAGTATTGTATATAATGATATGTTATTGTAATTATTGAATTGTAATATTATTAAATTATATTTATAGCCAAAAAATAAATAAAAATATATATTATATCATATATTTAGTATTAGTAAACCATGTAAATATAGATTAATTTACGGCATATTTATATATATAAAAATTATTAAACACTATAATATATATATTTGATAGCTCGCGAGCCAGCTTGCAAGCTTCGAGCCTAAAAAAAATAGGCTTGAGCTTGATTTGAGCTTGACATCGTTCGAGTTCGAGTCAAGCCAGCTTGAGCTTGGCTTGTTCGGCTCATAAGCCGGCTTGACTCAGAGCACACCCCTATCTAGACATAGAACAATTATCTTATAATATCCTATATTAAATTTATGTTTTATTTTGTAATTCGTTCATATATATGCACTACTTGTAGTAAGCGGGGCTTAAATCTATATTTTAATTAAAGATATCAGCGGCTTTGCTCTGAATTTTAACATATTTAATTATCATAAAATTTGATAAATTATATATGATTATAAATGCCTAAAATTCAAAATACATGAATTGAACACATAATTACGAATTTCGGTTTGTAAAAACTTAAACCTATATTTTATGGTATTTTATTAAATTAATTATTTTATAATAAATATTATTTATAATAATATATCGAAATTAGAATTTTAATAAATGTATCTTTGTATTTAATAATATGTATCATATCCTTTATTCTAGAAAATTATATCATCAGTTACCAGTAACTCTAACTTAATATCCTAAAATGAATATAAGTAAACAATAATAATTCATTAAGTATTACTATTTTGTAAATATTTTTTATATTTATTTTCATTATTTGTTTTTATTTTCTTTACCAAACAATTATATGTGTTGCCTCTTTTGATACTGTTTGAAACTTTGAACAATTACATTACTTTTTTTTATTTTGTTAATTATGATTAATTGTTAAATATGTCAATTCATACTTAATGGAATTCAAATCATTGAAGAATCATAAATTTCTTAATCATTGTGAACATGAATTAATTTAGGAAGAAGACAATTTTTAGGGGCTAAGGCGTCTTTTACCAATAATCAATAATGTGAGGACTTGAAAGAAACGAATTATTATATGAACAAGAACAAACTTGAATGTGTAGCACCACATGGTTGGCCTCATGATAGCTCTGTTTCGAGTACTTCTCCTTTCCAAATTCCCATCGTAAGTCATCCATCTCGCCCAATCTGGATTCTCATGCGTTCCCTTTCGTTCTTGATTTTAATTATCGTTGATTTTTCTGTAGATAGCGATTACGACTGTTGGAATATGTGGATTAACGATATTCTGTTGTGAATTTGCTGTCAATGTTTGTTTCTATCTCAGTTCCGTAATTGATTGTAATTTGTATGTTCTACGTCTTTCTGATTGCGGAAAAAGTGTGGTAATTCAATTATTGTTTGAATTCTGTTCCCATTTTCATAAGCCAGGCTGCGTTAGAACCTGAAATTTCCTCTTTTTCTGCTTGTTTTGTGATTTCTGGAGTTGCCCTTTATCTCAATTGTAGAAATTCTGGGAACCCGCATAATAAAGTTTCAATCTTGATTAAATTCTGAGAATCCCTGGGTTTTTGGTAGAAGTTGGATAGGAACATCATTAGTAGGTTTTCCAGTGGGTTTTTGAATCACAAAATGGAGTCAATTGTAGCCCAAGAACAAACCCCCATGCGGTCCACGAAAGAAGATCTCATTCTCTCCATTCTTCCATTGTTGAAGCTCATCTGTCTCACTCTCTTCGGTTTAATCCTCGCCCACCCTAAAACTCAGCTAATTCCGAAAGCCACCTTCAAGCTTCTCAGCAAGCTTGTTTTCATGCTATTTTTACCTTGTCTGATCTTCATTCATCTAGGAGAGACCATAACATTAAAAAATTTCGTTCGGTGGTGGTTCATACCTGTTAATGTTATTGTCAGCACCGGTATCGGTTGTGTATTAGGGTTGATAGTAGCAAAAATATGCCGACCCCCTCCAGAATACTTTAGGTTCACAGTCATAATGACTGCCTTTGGGAACACGGGCAACCTCCCCCTTGCCATTATCGTTTCCGTTTGCCATAGTAGTGAGAACCCATTTGGGCCCTCATGCCACCGAAGGGGCACAGCGTATGTCTCCTTTGCCCAATGGGTTGCCGTGCTTCTTGTTTACACTCTTGTTTACCACATGATGGAACCTCCAATGGAGTACTATGATGTAGACGAAGACAGCAATGAAATTCAAGGACATGCGTCCACAAACAACCTAAGTAGACCCCTTCTGGAGGAGGCCGAGTGGCCTGGGATGGAAGATAGAGAAACGGAGCATTGTAAAACCCCATTAATTGCAACGGTTTTCAACAATATGTCTTTGTCACAAAACTCCATGACCGAACCCAACTACATAGAGGAAGGAAATTCAGCCCCACCCCGTCCGGGCAGCCCCAAATCACTCAGATGCTTAGCCGAGCCCCGTGTGGTGAGGAAAATTAGAACTGTTGCTGAGAAAACCCCATTCTTGCTGATTCTCCAGCCGCCAACTTTCGCCACCCTATTGGCCTTCATCATTGGTATGGTCCCACCGATAAAATCTGTGGTGTATGGTGACGACGCCCCCCTTTCCTTCATCACAGATAGTTTGGAAATCTTGGCTGGTGCAATGGTCCCGTCAGTTATGCTGATTCTTGGAGGAATGTTGGCTGAGGGGCCAAATGAGTCGAGGCTCGGGATCCATACCACAGTTGGGATTATTGTTGCTAGGCTTTTGGTTTTACCTTTGATTGGTTTTGGAGTTGTTTATTTCGCTGATAGGTTTGGTTTTCTGGTGCAAGGAGATCAAATGTTCCGGTTTGTGGTTCTGTTGCATTATACAACGCCGAGTGCCATATTGTTGGGCGCAGTGGCTCGATTAAGAGGCTACGCAGTTAGGGAAGCTTCGGCGCTCCTGTTTTGGCAACATATATTTGCTGTCTTCTCTCTGGCTATTTATGTTATAATTTTCTTTAAGGTGATGCTCTCTTATTCTTGAGGTTTCTTTTCTGATTTTGTTTAGTTCTTGAGAATATGTAACGGAATGCTGTATATGAAATCGCCCGAATTATAACGGTAGGTGGAATAAAGTTTTTCTGCTAAATTTCTTGTTGATTTTGCTCTCAATTATGTGTTTCATGATAGAATCTTGCTGGTTTCTGAGAAGTTCTTGATTGGGGTTGTGTGTTTAAGGCTTTAAGCCCTCTGTTATTTCTGCTGCTTGAGAAAAAGCGTGTTTCCTCCTTTACTTTTAACTGAAGATAAAAAGTGTTACTTTCTGGAACTTGATTTTAACCAAAAAGCGTGTATGATGATCTATTTGATGTGATTGTTGATTTAATCATGCTTATGGAATCTGGATCTTACTAATAAACATTTTCAACTCATCATATCTGGTGTTTAAATATACAATTAATGCAACTTTTTCATTCATATCTGATCAAATGTCAATTAGTGCAGCTATACGCGTTGCTTTGTGATAGGTGTACCGTAAACAATTAAAAGATTAATAATTGATTAATTGCATGATAAAGTATAATAACGTTTAATATGATTAATTTGATTGCATCAAAGTTAGATGCTCCCATCCCAAGTACAATTAATGAGTCGAAAGTCAAAGATGGCTTAATTCTTGTGGTGCGAACTGCTTGGTTCTTGCGGCGAAAACTTAGATGGATGCGGAGCACAATCTATCCGTATGGATATGAACATAAAGATATGAGTCAAAACTTAATGTATGCGTTGCATTATATGTTGTATGAATACAAATATAAAAATATAAAAATGATATAATTTTTTTTTCTAGCGAAACTATTAAAAGAATAAGTGAGTCGTAGAATTAATTTGAAAGAGAAAGAGCCTATTTTTCAAATAGTAAACCACATATTATACTCAGACATGTAAGCATGTTACTATGTAAGTGATGGTTGCAAGGAAGACATTGATTAGAGTTTACTCATTAATACTTAAGATAATTATATTTTCTATGAAAGCATTACGAGGTCTTTTAAGATAATAACGTTTTCTTTTTTGTTATGAGGTGGTTTTGAACAGAATATAATTGTATTTTGCAGAATGATGAATACTTAGAAGGTTGAAACTACGGAATATATATATATATATATACGATTATTACCAAGTAGGGTAATTTCGATAATTCAGTGTTATATTAGATCAATTAAAAGGTTTTGTGTTTGATTCCGTGAGAATGCAATCACTATTGTATGGTTTTATACTTAAATATTTCAATGGTGGTTCAATCTCTATACATTCAAATATATTATTATGAAATAATTACATCTGATTGTCTTATATTTACGCTTAATTACAATATAGTTCATCTAAATCGAGAAATTATATTTTAGTTCTAATTTTTTTAGAAACGTTTGTAGAGTCTAACGTCTGTTAGGGTTCTGTTTTGTCATTCTAAAAATACCTTTGACTTTTCTAATTAATTTGTGAGTCTATAAATTGTGTTGCTAAATTCATAATTTGTAAGGATCCGTTTGTTATATTTGTAAATTTTAGAGATAATTTTGTAATTTTGGTCATATATTCAATATATTACTCTTACAAACCATCAGGGTATAAGTGTATTTTTATAAATTTCTTTAGGGACATCAGATCAAATAAGATTTATAGGGATTAAAATATAATTATTTAATTTTGATGTATTGTATTATAATTAAGCTTAAATATGGGGTAGTTATATGCCGCATATGTTATATATTTGATAATTGATTATCTTATTCTTGTAGGGCCAGGCCCATGATTAGACCCAAATTAAACTTTGGTCATGGGCCTGATAACGGGCTACCAAATGGACCCAACAAGAAGACGTGATTAGTTATGTTTTGCTTTCTTTAAATAAGGACCATACATACAAAATATTTTAAGACAACCTAATATGAGAAACTGCGGAGTGGTGATAATGTTTGCACAATTTTGACATCAATTTTGGTGCCTTTCATTATAAGTATATTGGAATGTCACGAACTCTAATAGATTCCGAATGAAAAGGAGAAAACGATCACGAATTAAATTAATACTCCGACAGCGTAGTAATTGCAACTCGGTAACCTACTCAATGAGCAATACGACTCTACAAACGAGAGGACAAAGCGTTAAATTGAAAGTACAAATTTTCAAAATGAAAAACACACACTCTCCTCAGAGAAATAAAAAGAGAAAAATTGTGAACAGATAGAAAAGAGAGAAAATGATAACGAACGGTGTGGTGGCAGCAAGAGATCAACAGAGAATTTCAACATCGCTTGTTAAAAATCATACTTCAAAATTTATAAAAGTTTTCGGATATGATTTGATTATGGAAAATTCAAGCAACGAATGCGTAAATTTAGTAGAAATGTTGTTATTATATTAAAATTGCACCACATAGAAAAGCAATAGTTGTCCATTAGCACTGATCATAAAACGACATTCCAATGAAAACAATATTTGTGTGGGCGGCTCAAACTTCAAATAGCTGCTCAACAATGGAGCATTGACTATATATTAAAGACTGACGCAGTTAATTTGTATCATTGTTGAACACTTTCTTGTATCCTTTTCCGGACCCTATTTGTGTCTCCAAATTAAATATAGCAATGTTATAATTAGTTAGGCTGACTATTCAAACTGACCAAGTGCATTGCTATTTTTAATTCAAATCCGATTCGGTCGAATTTCACCAACTAAATAACTATTGTTATCTGATATTCATCAAGATTTTTGTTAATCGATAATCACTTGCATAAACTATTCACTTTCTCATTATATAATTTAAGATTTTGATCGAGTCAGATTGAAATAAGAATCGATCGTCACGTCATGAAGACAACTATAAATTATTAGAAACATTATAATAATATTGCGATGATATCTTTGCGTTGCGTTCCAATTTGAGACTGATTTTGGTCAATTTCGTTGCCATTTGGTTTGAGTGGTTGAGTCCTTCCATGGAGCTCGACAAACAGCAAATTTAAGAAATGGGTCGTTAACAATTAATATTACTTTAAGGGGTTGTATAAGATTGACTTGGAATAATCACAATGAAATCATAATTAATTAAGAGGATAAATCAAGATTGAAAATTCTAATTTGGATCATATGTAAATATACATATAAATATAAAGAAAATTTACTAAATATATCTTGACTGAATCAACACGATTCATGCTCGTTCATAGCAAGTTATGAACACAATTAACATATTATTAAAGCAAGTTATGAACACAATTAACATATTAAAAATTAAAATTAAGGTCATAAGAAGCGCGTGGCCAATGGGATGGAACTATTTCATCAATAAATCCACAAACTATAGTCCAAATTAAAGTAAATTTCATTTAGTTTTTCAGATAATAACAATAAGACCGTCATAGTTTCATTTCCCACATTCGTAAAAACTTAATAGTATATATTTTGCCGTCCTTCTCAATACAATGCTCTTAAAACTTAATTACAACCATTCTCTCCAAAAATAATTGAAAAAAAAATTAAATAAATAAAAAGACAAGAATATGATAACATGTTGCTTGTACAGGTTCCTATATATATTTCCCAAAACTATTAAGCTTCATATATACATACACCAGATCATAAGTCAACCACCCCCCAAACAAAAGTCAGCTTTTCCTTAAACTCAATCAAACCCTCAATAATTAGCCTTTATATACATCTCCTTTGAACTAAACTGTATCTATCTGTACACAAAAATGGCTTCTTCTTGTATAAGAACTGCAATTCTACCATGCAAGAAGCCCAGATTTCGTCATTCTTTTCATGCCATTAGAGCCCAAAGCTATAGAGATGAAGGTAATTGTCAATCACACACATATATATGTATTTGCAAGATTTTGGAAATCTTGAATATTTTATGTATAATATTTCGGTCTCGCGTGTGATTCTAATTATAGGGAGATCGAGAAATAAGGACACGGTGGATGCGAATCTACGTGTATTGTGGGAGAGAATCGAAGAAGTTAGAACGAAGGAAAGGCTCGAAAGACGGTGCATGGATGATCATCGGCTCGGGGGGTGGAATTATGCAGCTTTTGAAACAAGTTACAAAGCCAAAAGAGAGGAGGAGTTTGCTGAGCTGCTTCAGATTTTGGGAAATATTGGTGGGACTTTTGGCTTCACGATTCTCAACTGCAGCTTCTGCTTATGCTTATTTTCGCTTTTACTTCACTTAAATCAATGACTTCCCAACAACATACATTCATAATTCATACAGTCACAGAATCCCTTGAATTAACATGCTCATTGTCTATAGGACAAGGATTCTTTTTTTCCTTTTTCTTCTCTCTTTTTTATTTAATTTTTTATTAGTAATTTTTATTTTTATTTTTTTAGGGGTGGGTGTTCCTAAGAGAAGATTGTTGTAGTATAAGTTAGGGTGTCTGAGTTGTATATTTTTTAATTTCGGATTCTGAGGATCATTCGTGTATATTTGATTTGGTATATTATTGATCAAGGTTTTACAACTAAGTGTGCAAGGTTTTTCAGCTAAATGTTGATGGGCAGATGGGCCTTTTATTTTATACATTTGGATCAAGTATGAGTTCAACGAACGTTATCAATATATATTGGAAACATATTATATTTATGGTAAATTACATCTACACTAACTATAATTAAATGTATTTATACTTGAACTTTGTTTTTAAAAGTTACACTCGATCTTATCCCCTATGATTAGCTATTAGATTACAATTTTCAAATACCCTTTGCATTGAAATTTGTTTGGGTAAAAACTAAAAACTGTTTTCGTGAATTGTATTGACGCAAAATAGAAGGGGCGGCGCAAAATATCAACCATAACAAGAATTTGAAAGCCTGATGAGGGTGGAAAGTGTAATATTAAGCAAAAGAAAATTAATGAAAATTAGTTCTGAGAGGTGTGAATTTGTGATCAGTGATGAGGAGGAGGAGGAGCAGCCAGAATTAAAAATACCCATATGCTGATGGCGTGCCGTTAGAATGGGTCATGACTCGCGAGGGATTTTCCATGACGTACGGCTGCTTCGATTTACTTGATTATTGATTAACTTAAACCAATATACTTTGTACTTCATTATCAATTATATTCCTCTATGAAAAACCATTATAGGTAATACTTTACTAACTTAATTGACTTTTCAATTAATACGTTCCATATTATATTTAATGCGTTCCAACAACCCAAACCTTAAAATTAATCTTTAAGATTAATACCTCTTTCCTCAAGATTTTAATGAAGTAAGTCAGGTTTTGAAAGATTAATTAAAAGATCAAACCAAGAAATCTTGGTTGGTCATATCTCATCTATATTGGGGCATAGTGTTTTACTTAATTATTTACGATATCTCTTTACACGATGATTCTTATCCTTTAAGTTTCATTTCCCATGATCTTATCTGTTCGCCTTGGCTAGTTTAGTGGTTGACTGAATCGTAGGTATGACGCAAACAATATTAATATAATTAATTTTTGAGTCACACACAATATTATTAAGATCAACTTTACGATTTAATGGTTTAATTCGAGATCCAAAATGATTCATATTGAAACTTCTAAACTCGAGATCCAAAATGATACATATTGAAACATTTAGAAGATGACAATTTTTTTACCTCGTTTTTTGTGGGAAGTTAATATAGAGTATGATGAATAATGTGCTTAGTCTTATTCATCCCCAAAAGTTAGCTATTGAGGGGAGGGTTGCCAAGTCATTATATATTGAACTTCACATTTTTTATTATTTGATGTGGGACTTAACACACACCCGTCACGCCCAGGGCCGTGGAACGCGGGATAAACTGGAGCGTGAACATTGCAGGAATTGAAACATCTGCAAGCCGAGAATCGGAACATCCGACGGGGTGGAAAGTCAGGCCTAACATCTGCAAACCGGGAATCGGAACACCCGACGGGGTGGAGAGACAGGCCTAGAATCGGACCTGCTCTGATACCATGATGAATAATGTGTTTGATCTTACTCACCCCCAAAAGCTAGCTATTTAGGGGAGGATTGTCAAGCCATTATATATTGAACTTCACATCTTTGATTATTCGATGTGGGACTTAACAGAGTAGTAAATGACGCTGAAAATGAAAATAAAATCGCTTTTCGTGCTCCGACCGTTATGCAAGCTTTGGTACGTAAAAAACATATATACTAAGGTAGTTGATACCCTTTGGAAGCGTAATATAAAATTTAAGACATGATATACGTGGTGACACCAACTACCGATGTTTTGATTCAACGGCTTCTGGGAATACTTGGAGGCGCCCTAAGTGGACAGACATCACTGATCAAATTATGTTGATCGTTTAAGATTAAAGTGAGGAATAATTGCATGTGTTTGAATTAAAAAATCAAATTATCGGTATCAATTAAATTAAATCCTCGATAGTCGATACCATACCATGTTGACATAGCTTAATCATAATTATAGGATTTGTTAATGACCCAGTGCAGAGCTAGAAGTTCTGAGGCTGTCATCTCCATTTCTGATGATATTATCATATACAATTAATGGGAAAAAGAAAGACAAATCTTCATCCTAACACCTCAATTACGCTAATGTACTACTCTTGGTATTGAGGATAAAATTAGCAGTTCGACTCTATGATATGTAACTTAATTAGATATTTTGACTTTGAACCCTCTGACAACACAACTGTCATTATTGCAAAAATGGTATACCAAGTCCACCTATTCGATCCATAAAAGAAAAATTGCAAAAATGGTATACCAAGTCCACCTATTCAGCAAATTAGTTGGTATAATAAGTTTTTCGGTGACAAAATTAACCCACATCTCCCTAAAAATTGCAATTTAATGCAAATTTTCGGCCGAGACCCAATAACCACCGAAAACCCGACCCGGAAGCAGATGTGGCTTTATTTTTCCTTACGTGGCAATACCATCATGGACACATCACATACCATTGTACAAGTATTATTTTTTACCCAATTAAAATAAATCCAAAATTCCACATAATGCAAAAATAATAATAATAATGCAAAATAATAATAATAATAATAATAATAATAATAATAATAATAATAAATTCAGTAAGAAGATTGTGAGGAATTTTTTTTATTCATCTCAACTATAAATTTTATTCAATGAATTATCTCTTTATCATTTTTCAATTATTTTTTAAATTTTTTATCTTTTTGTTTATGTTTTGTTTTATTTTTGGTTTCTCTTCAATTTTCTTTCTACAATTTTATTTCAATTTGTTTGTTTTTTCATCCTCAAAATGTGTCTTCAACTACCAGAAAACTCAACCAGGAAAGATTTGAAGGAAAGGGGAAAACTCAACCAAAAACGACACACCCCACCACCACCGACGGTGTCTCCCCAATCACCAACACCACCAATTTCCAGATCTATAAATTTGTGTGTGTATCTGCGTGTTTCTTCATGTGTCTTGCAGATTTGTGTGTTTTAGTTGTAGATCTATGTGTTTTGTGTGTTAGTGTGCTTTTTCTTGTATGTGTATGTCTAAATATTTCTGATGGCGTTGGCTGCAATGTGGTGGCTTTGTTTGGTGGCGGATTCGCCGGAAAAGATGAAGATAAATATTTTGAGTTTTTGGTGGCGGATCGTATCGGAGAACATGAAAAATTGAAGATGAATATTTTGATTTTTGAGAAGTTGAAGGCTAAGAATATGAAAGTCTTCGTGAATCTGATTTTTGGC
>JBBMKE010000010.1:10757650-10768283 GCA_037834125.1 Lippia alba | reverse complement strand
GGGACAAAAATAAAATTTAAAATAAGAAGAGACTAAATAAATTATTAAAAATAGAGGAAATAAAATTTAATTAATGGTAATATTTGAATAGTACCAAAAAGTTGAAAAAATTCCTCTTCATTCCCCAGTTTTGAAAAAGTTCTCATTCACTCCCCAAGTCAAAAATAAAATTCCTTTTCACTCCCAAAAAACAGTAAATGTTTTATTAGAATTCAGGAATTTATGTACTCAGATTCCAAAATGACGTACTTAGATCCCAAAATGGTGTACAAACAGTGAAATACAATATTTTTGGGATCTGAGTACGTCATTTTGGGATCTGAGTACATAAATTCTTGAATTCTGATACAATATTTACTGTTTTTAGCGAGTGAAAATGAATTTTGTTTTTCATTTGGGGAGTGAATAGAAACATTTTCAAAATTGGGGAGTGAAAAAGAATTTTAGTTTACACTTGGGGAGTTTTGAGGAATTATCCCTTTAATTAATGAAGTTAAAATCTATATATATGTATATAAATAATTTTTTTTTTTTGAAAGTTGAGGAGATGGGGCCACCCCATGCCCCATTTGATTTTGTCTGATTGAATTTACGGATAATTAATTATCAATCTCCATCATACATCATACTTTTTTTAAACCTCTCAATTTATTTTTTATATGTTTTAAAAACCCAATATTCATAAAAACATTTCCTAAGCCTCCTATTTCACATAAAAAGACTAAAATGCCCTTAATAAAACATGTAAAATTATCCTCCTAGCCCTTATTTCTTCTTCCCCATTTTCTTTTTCTTTTTTCTTTTTCTTTTTTCCCTTTCATCTTCTTGCGTTTTCAAGTGAAAACGAAAGCTTCCCAGCGGGACTTCCGGCGCCGTCTCCGGCCACTTTCCGGGGATGGCGCCTACGTCTTTCAACTCCACTTGACCTCGCGACTTTATTCGTTTTATTCGTGGCAATCCCGTCTCACGAAAATGGCCAGAGAAGGCGCCAGAGCCCCCCCCCCCCCCTATTTTGATTTTTTCAATACAAAACGGATGTCCCGTCGGCGACATTCCGGCGACTTTTAGTGAAGATTTTTGTACGGATTTACAAGATTTCGACACTGTGATTCCATTGCAATTGACGGAATCAATTTTCGTTAATCGGTTTGGGAGTTATGGTCATTTCGTTTTTTTTGAAAATTTTTAGATCTAAAAATTTTGATTTGATTTTGAGAACAAATGACTATGAATTTTGAAAAATTAGCCGAAGATATGTAACGAGGACGAATAGTAGGTTCTCGGTGAACTTTTTGGGACCACCTTCGGCGGCGGACGGTGGTGGTCCTGCGGTGGCGGGTGGTGGCGCGGCGGCGGAGCTCTGGCGAGTTGAAGGGAGGTTGAAGATGATGGGGTGTGGAAGAAGTAAAAATGAAGTGAAAAAAGTAAAAAAAAATGGGGGTAAAATTAACTTTTTAGGTGATTAGGGGTTTAGAAAAAATGTGTTGTATATTGGGAATTGAAAATGTATAAAAATAGAGGGTTTTGAAAAAGTTGAGGGGATATATGGTACTATTAAAAAATTACTCCCTTTTTTTTTTCTCTCCTCCAAGCTTGATTGATTAACAAAGTTAAATTTCCAGACAAGGGACGGTGGCGCCTCCAAGCTTGATTGATGAATAAAGTTAAATTTCCAGACAAGGGACGGTGGCCCGGTTTATGGTGGTTTGTAGTGAATGGACATATTCGAACTAATATGATTCATATGGTGTTTGGAAATATATGCATAAAATTTCTACAAAAAAATATGTATATATGTACCGTGATATAATAATTACAGCATATACATACGTTGTACCTATTTTATATGCACAAATTAAGTGTCCCAAGACTTTTAACCCCGTTTCATGTACTATCATCTTCTCAATTGGTCAAGTTGTCTTAATGAAATAAAATCGAAAACGGACAAATTTCGTAAGAGGTTGGTCCCAAATAAATAAATTGACATAAAGTTAGATGGCACGCAAATATATTGGGATTTTAATGATGAAGATTGAAAGGTCTAGCGATGCTAAAATTTGAGTAGGCTTACTTAGAGAAATAAATAGAAGTTGATATGCACCCTTCTCTATAGACAATTGGAGCCTTGTCTGTTTATTTGTACATTTTTTGTTACATCGCACGCCTAGACGATGCAATTATAACAAAATTTGCAAATAATTTCTTGACATGATTGAGAATAAAATCATTAATTTCATGCTTAAGTTAATGATGAAATATCTTTTAAAATACGCATTGTTTTAGCCAATAATTTTAGTTTTGAAATATCTTGATCTTCTAGAATTTTGATTTGTTATGAACAATTTTTGTCCAAACTTCACTCTGTTTGAGCCAATTCATATAAATCAATTTGAAAAATTAATAGAGGAAGATTTTATAATGTGTTGAGAAAAGGTAATTTTTTCTAAGCAACAAGGACAAATTGATAATTATAATAAATCATGGGGTGTAGAAGTAATTCCCAAGAAAACATTATAAAGCATGGTAAATGAATTTATTCTTAAGAGTGAGGTCCCGGGTTCGAATCTCCGCTTGGCGTTTGCGTGTGCGTGTGTTAAAAAAAAAGCATGGTGAAGATCAATATTGAAATCATACCTAGTCCCTTTTTTTTTAACTAAGAGGAAGTTCGAGAAGTTTCAATAAATAGGATAGTTCTCAATAAATTGTTTAAATTGTCATCTTGGTAATTCCAAAAATTAAACCATTACATGTAGAGTCTTTTCTTACAAGAAAAACTATGTATTTATTACTTTCTCAAAACATAATAATCAAGGGATAATCACAATTTTTATTAGAGAATATCTAGTATTTACCATCCCTACTTTTATTAATTACTAGCGTATACCCCGTGCGATGCACGATATTAGTATATAATATAATTTTTGAAATTAAATATGAACTTTGTAAATTAAGATATTTTTAAAATAAATAATTAAATCACATAAAACAAAAAAATATTCTACGCTATACATTATTTTATAATAATAAATGAATTACTGCTAAAGTCAAACTCTATAACGTTATTATACTTAACTCTAAATCTTATGTTAAGTTAAGTGTTTACTGTTTCCTTATCATAAATAGTAAATAAATAAAATTAATGTAAATACCATATTTTAATTAAATAGGTTAAAAATATGTTGAAAAGAAAATTAAAATTATTTATAAACTAGTATATATATTAAAATTCTAGCATTTCATCTCGTACTATACACAAATTATTAAAAATATTATTATCTTTTCTAATATATAAATAACTTTTATATTAATGCTTTTAACAAAATAATAAATATTAAATTGACGATTAATTATACAAAAATTTTAATTTAACTACTGTTAACCAATAAATGAATTTTTTTTTCAAACATACCAATACTTATGAATTCGAATATTGGTAGATATATATTATAGTATGACACAATAAAAGAAAAGACATATAATTTGAAGTAAAAAGATAAAAAGAAGATTTTAGAAGAAAATCAAACGTTATTGAGTCTCTAATAAATTCTTTAAATATAAAAAAATGTATAAATAAATTATTAAAAATTCAAAACTCAAATAAATAAATAAACTTCGAATAATAAAGTATGGAAAAAATAAATCCTGACAAAAAAAATTCAAGCATCACAAAATAAAATCTAAGGAAAAATTCAAAGTAAAATTCTTTAAAAATCAAATTCAAATAAATAAATGAATATTTGAATGATAAAAAACAAAAAAAGCAAAGTTATATTACTAATATATTTGATTGACTAAGAAATATCAAAAGAACATAAAAACATAAAATTTATTAAAAAGTTAATCTATATTATCCGATATAATTGAAGAAGTTATACAATATTAAGTACATCTGATAAAAAAAAATGACAAGAACAATAAAAATAGGAGAAATCGAAAAAATAAACACTCAACAATGGATATATGAGTGAAAAGTGAAAGAGATTTAACATACTTTGTCAATCTAATTCGCAGATTCGAGTGGAGCGTTTGAGTTTTTGCTTGATTTTAATCATACTCTTATATTGATGTACAAATCAATGGAACACTTTATATGAAAAAAATGAATCTGAACAAAAGAATTAGAAGAATGAAACAAAAAATGAATATTTTGTATAAAAAAAGTGGTACCACAATTTAGATTTTGAAAATTTAATTATAGGAAAGACAATTTGATAGAATAAAGTAATATATATTAGTAAATATTGACTTACATAATAAATTTTATTAATTAAAAAAAATTAAGGAGTCGATGAAGTTACATAAATAATTTAGGAAAAATCCGCAATAGTCATGAGGCCAAATTCCCTTTCTTCTTAAGTTGAAATTTTCTTGATTTATGTCAAGATTTGATTAGATAGTGTGTATATATATTTGCTAAAACTAACTCTTAAAAAAAGCTAATTTCCCTCAACCAATGTCAAAATATATTATATTGATGCAGTTTTCTAAATAATATATTTATAAATAATAGCAATCAATGAACTTTTTTAATAAATTAAAATATTTCAAAAACAAATAAATATTAAATTGCATGAATTGTATTTGAATTATTTTCTTGAATTTATGCATTAAAAAATCGAAAAATTGTATTCAACTAAAATTAATTTAATTAAAATCAAATACACCATTCCTATATATTATAGCATAGAGTATAAATAAATTTGATCGTATTACTATGCAATGTGCAGTTGTGCATGTTATATTAACTAAAGCAATTTTAAAAAATAAACTCCCTTTGCAAAAATTCAAATAATTGTCAACGTTATTATTAATGTAATATTTATATATCGATTTTCATCACTTTATACAAAATTAATGAAATAATTTAAGTATAATAATTAAGAAACATAAATTTGAATTTGAATATAAAATTTTAGTGGATTATTTTTGGAAATTGTGTCATATTTTGTACGTTTAAAATAAATAATGCTATAAATTGATGCTTTAATTCCAAAAATAAGGGATATATAAAATTAATAAATAACTAAATTAATTTAATATCATCAATCAATCAAAAATTTTAATTTTAATTAAAAATTAAAAAAATATAAAATTCTATTTAGTCAAAATTGATATAATTGGATAAAAAATACTCATCCTTATATATTATAGTACAGATTACATCCTTCTCTTTTTTTTTTTTTTTTAAACTTTTGTGTAATATTTTATAATTAGTTTTCACGTGTTAGTGGTCTCTCTTTATTAGATCAACGAGAAAGAAGGCAAAATACAATTCAAGATATTCAAAGCCACAATGATTAAAGCAATAATGGGGAAACCGGAAACCCCACCTCTAAAAATACCTTAATTTTGTACTAAATACAGCCACTAAGCAAGAGCTAAGGCCATAATTATAAGATTTCTAGAGAAATAAAGTGCTTTTTGCGATTGGGCTCTTAATACTTAAAAAACAAAAAAGACAATTTTATAGTAAAAAGACTTAATTTTTATAAACTTCTTTTTTCTTTTTTTAAGATATTGATTTTTATTAACTTTGGAATGTAGTAAGTACGACAGTCAAACTTATCCTAAACTTTTCTTAATATTTTAATGTTTATAATTTAATATATCTCTTCCACACAGTAAATAATTATTTTTTACGGACCAAGTGAGAAGCCCAATAAAATTGACGAGTGACCCAAAGAGGAGGCCCAAGGGCAGGTCCCTGAAGGCTTGATACCTACTCTCGCAGCCCAGCAGGTGGGTCCATATCTTGGAGCAGGTCCGCTAGAACCCTAGCAGGCCCGCAGATAAGCCCTAACAACTTCCCAAAATACAGGGAGCCGCCCAACAACCGAGATAGCTCAGTGAGGCCTACTCTCACGTGAGGGGGAGGAGGTATCAACTAGGATTGGAGTTTTAGGAGGTATAAAAGTAGGTTCCAGCAGATTAGCAACCCACCATCTCAAGATCCTACCTGCTCTCTTCTCCTCCTCTACTCTCATTTTCATCGTTCTAAGTGTTCCTGGTGATTGATAGCAATTGTTATTGTGGATACCAGCTTTCTCCGTATTTTATTACCTTGCATTATTATTACGATTATTACTTTGCTATTATTTCCTTTATTGCATAATTGTTTTTGCTCACTTGAATCCCTTTAATTATAAATTCTAGTGGTGTAGAAATCATCCACATCATTGCGGAATTGAAATAATTTAGGATTATGGAAAGGAACTATTAACACTCAAAAGTTATAGATAATTTTGTAAATAGAAATGTGAAATCCACAAATTTTTTTTGATCAGGACTAAAAAGTCAATTAACTCTTATCATTCTTCGGAGAATCCATGACTACGTCAAAGATGTGGTACTCTTATCACATCCGAGAATTTTTAATTTGACTGGTTATAAATAGTCTCACGCTATGGAGCAACGAATTATCCATGAAGTATTGATGATCATTATCAAATTTCATAGTAATGCACATGGACTTAACCTCGCATGAAATGGTACACTCGCCATGCTCAAAATCTCATACTAAACAGGCAAAAGGTTCGATTTCTCTTCAAGACATAATATTGAAAAGGCTAATTGGATGAGCAATTCAATAAAATAACTTGTCTCGAATCAGTCTTCATAAACAAATTTGACATGGAATAAATTTCATGTGAATCTTCTCTATGTAATGAACAGAAAATTTGCTTTAAGATCGCCCGACTCATTGGTATTTGGATGCCAATGTAACCACCGAACTTAGAACATCTTTCCATTCCAATTGCCATTACAAATTCCGGATCAAGTACCCAAATTCCCCCCATATTGATTTTTAAAGAATTATTGCATTACTTATTTTCTTAACTTCTTCCTCTCAAACAGGAGAGGTCTTCGTTTTTACCTCTTCTTTTTCTCTTGATCTTCTTCCAAAAGAGTGTCCCGTTTCTTTTTCTTGTTCACCTTCACCTCTGCAGTCCGAGGCACCACGGCACCAGCCACCTGTGACCTGCGGCACCTGCCCACCTCCACCCAGTCGGACACCACCTCCATCCGCCACAGTCCAGAACAACGAAGCCAACACTGGGACCCCACCGCAATCTATACCAGTCACTCCACCGGCAGCCACCCAACCAGACAGCAGCCATGCCAAACGGCCAACACCTCGACCTGCAGACAGCCGCCACCCCAGCCCCCCAATTGTTAGCCTTAATTTCTATTCGGGATCCCCCAACATTGCTGCAACGGGATCGGGTCCCCCAATTTCCCCATCCAAGACCTACTTCTATCCTTAAATGTTGCTAACTCTTAGTTTCACACTTATTGAACTTTAAATATTAAATATAATTCATTCTAAACATTCTGAAACCAAGGAAAAAAGAGAATTTTGAAAAGCAAACACCGAATGATGCACCTACACTTCTAAAAATATCATTTTAGCTGGTTGTGTTGTGTCCGATACTCATGTCTTGCATCATGTTGGACATTACTCACGGGGTAAATTTAACAAAAAAATTATGTCAGCGGCATCCGTGTCCATACATTATAGGCACAAACATTATGATCTCACAGATATAATTCTCATAGTGAAGCTCGGATATTGAAACTCTATTTAGCAATATGAACCGTAAACTCAAGAAATTACATAAGCGCTGAGGAGTAAAACAATAGTTGAAATCAACAGAGGAGTGCATAAATCTTGAATCACAAACGAAACCAAGAATCAACAGTTAATACGTTGAGCTGCACAACGATCACATGAAATACGAAGAACACTTCTTGCATATTGAAATATGAAAACTTGTAAAGGAATGAAATTTATTGAATAAGCCAAGGACTGCTATAAACTGAATACAGTTACCTGAAATGAGCATTTACATACAAACTAAACAAACAGTATTTACGTTCCCCAAGGCACGACCTGCGATTCGATCAAATCATCCATCCCAGAAGATATAAAATGCTAGAAATACCATCTTTAACGAAGGAGAAGACCGCTATTAAATCTTCAAGTGAATCTGCCTTCTGATAACTAACTATATACAGATGAGATGATAAATCATTCAGATATTCAAGACAAATACAATCAGAAGATTAACCCAAACACCATGAACACCAAACGGGCATCCATCCCCATCCCTGCGACTATCTTCTAAGACTATAGACTGCAGAATACTTATATGTTCAATCTCATAAAACTTCCAAATAATATCCACATAAAAGTTTGCAAAGGTCACCACTTTGAAGCACAACGCAATTTTACATACTAAAAACGAAGCATGCATCGTTCTCTATAAAACCATATCCTAAGAATTCAAACACCTTTTTCAAGGCAAAAGTTCAAAATTGTACCTCACCTGAAAATCATCAACCAAGTGGGCTGTAATTCCACCACCACCTCTCTCATTCCTCTTCTTCTCGTAATCTGCATCATCTGTAGGCAACTCATACCTACAAACAGGGCATGTATTTCTAATACTTAGCCATGGCAAAATGCAGTCCCCGTGGTATAGATGGCAGCATGGCATCTTTTTCACCTTCTCGTCAACAGCAAATTCGTCCTTACAAACTGCACATGAAACCACGCTGTTATTCTCCCCAATTTCCTCCACTGTCAACACGACCGAAGGCAGATTCTCCACCACTGATTTCGCAGCTGGAGGACTACCCTTTAAAGCATTCTCATTCTCCACCAATTGCCCGAAAAGGGCATCGTATTCCATTGTCAAAATGTAATCTTCAGGAAGATTGATTCTTTGAATTTCACCCCCACTGCCATTGCTTTCTTCTGAATTATCAAACTCAAAAGTCCTCTCCAGATTATTTACAGCCAACAGAACTTCCCATTCTATATTCCTCTCTTCCTCTTCACCTTCATCATCATCTAGAATCGAGTTCTCGCCGTCGGTAGAGGAAATATCCGGCGAAACAGATATCTCCTCAATCCGATTGATCACCGAATTCAAATTCTCCCTATCATCAAATTGGGTTCTTTCACTCACCTCCTCCCATTCAAACTCCTCTCTCTCATTCTCACTAGCATGATATATGTTATTACCAACTCCAAATCCATCGAAAATATCATCATCGTTATTAATAAACCCAGAATTTACCTCGAATTCCTCCGAATCAGACTCCGAATCTATTCCCACCACTAGCAAACCCCTGCTTAACCCAATACCTGGCCCGAATCCAAATTCCAGAGGCGATTCCTCGGCCCGATCAGATTCCAGCTCCCAAATTGGATCTTCCGATACGTGCGGCTGCCGCGGCTCGAACAGATCTGTGACGAAATTCATCTGCTCATCATCGTCTTCGCCTCCAAAGGAGAAGCAATTAGGATCCTCGTATTCGCACCCAGGATCGTCGATTTCCGCGCTCAAATCGAACCCGAAATCGAAGGACGTCGCGTAATCGTCGAAGAAAGAGGGGTTCGAGGAATTATTGGTCGGGGAAAAGGAATCCAAATCGAAAACGAAAGGATTCACCTGATGATAGAATTCTTCTTCGTGCTGCGACGATTCCTCGGTGGAGGGAATCGAAAGTCCGGCCGCCGTCGGCCGGAGGTGACGGTGGAGATTGGAGACCTCCGCCATTGCGGAAAAATTTTCAGGTAGAGAAAGGGAAACGTTTTCGTTTTTGTAAAGATTTTTATTTTATTTATGTTTTTATGTGAATTTAATTTGTTTTGTTTGTCAGATGGGATAACATAACAATGACGACTTTTTATGTGTTGGTTTTTGTACGTTTTCTATTTACTTCTTCTCTAATTATTAATTATTACAAGTTTATTGTGGTAATAAATGTATCTTTATTTTATATTCTTGCATTTATACATATATAAATATATATAAATTGCCATGATCATGCCTACAATATCCATGGTTTTAGAAATCGGATCGGAGCCCGGCCGGTTGGATAAATTCAAGAGGTAATCGATAGTTTGTTTGATATAGAATAACCACTGTAATCGAATTTTAACTGAATCAGTTTGAACCATTATGCGTCAGATCGATAGTCGATTAAAAAGATAATATCTATTCGTCAAGTAAAACTGATCCTATAATTTTTATTTATGATGTGTGAGTGCTGATATGAATTGATATTTTATTCTTATTTCTTACTTTAGTAGTATTCAATACGAGTTTACAGTACAATGTGATATGATAAAATGATGTTTTTAAAAATTATTTACATGTTATAAATTTATATGATATGTGAGATATTGTTTTAATTCAAAATAACAAGAATTGCAAAGTAATGGAAAGATCCTTGAAATTGAATCCTAAATATTTTAGATACCACCTATAAAATAATACTATCGAACTTGACTAAGAGAGATTTTTGTCTAATTAAATAATATGAATTAATGGTTTTTTTTAAACTCAAACCCTCAAAGGAGAATATTATTGATCATCAAGAGGAACAATAATAATTACAAAAATATAAGGAATAACAGGAAAATTAACGCATGCCGAAGCCGCAATTTCAACAGATTTGTAAGCTATCATATTAGCCTCACATTTAATAAAAGAAAACGATTCATCGAAGATCCAATCTGAGTGAAGATCTGGGTGAAGTTCCGTAGCCGCTTTTTCTTCGGATTGAAAAGAACACTTTGGCCTACAGCAGATAACTCGGCCAAAAAATTCCCTCGGAGAAT
>JBBMKE010000010.1:10725197-10745345 GCA_037834125.1 Lippia alba | reverse complement strand
TTGTAATTAAATTTGTAAAATTTTAACAGAATCCTAACAGCAATTATGGCCTTCTAACGGAATCTTAACCTTAGGGACTGGTATGTAATATCCAAAGATTCGTTGATTGCAATGTAAATAGGCCTAAACTTAGGGACTTGTATGTAATTCTCCATATATATATATATATATATAATATTATATATATATAGTATGATATAAAATAATATATGATATTGCCAAAATCGGCTAAGGCACCCGCTCCTACTTTTGCACTCAACATCAAGCTCCCCACTCGCGCTTTCTCTTTCGCGTTTTACTTTCGAGATACCACCTTCTTAGTGAGATGCTACCTCCTAAGCGAGATGCCACCTCCTAAGCAGGAGATACCACCTCCTAAGCGATATGTCACCTCCCAAGCGCGAGATGCTACCTCCTAAGTGAGATACCGCCTCCTAATGAGATACCAGCTCCGAGGTCCCCAAAAGGCATAGCTCAAGCATGTCTAACACTTGGAGCGAGAAAGTTACCCATGTTCACTGGACTCTCTACCACTAACACAAGAACCCGCGAGAATCGCGCATTAACCTAATCCGAAAGATATATCAACTATTTTTCTGATCAGAAAGAGGTACACACACTTTTACATACTGAAACACTGTCAAATTCTCCGGTCATCTTTCCCACCTACGACAATCTCACTGTTTTGAGCGTTGGAGTGCCAACGCATGACATAACTCCCGCGTGGTATTCTCATATTATTATTGATCTTAGCAGGTCGAAGAACCCACTTCTTGACTGATTTGCTGGAGATTCAGAGCCGCCCACGTACAATCTAAGGCGACTAATTTTCGACATCATCAATATATAATATGTTTTAACAGTAAAAGTAATTTTTTTACGTAGTAAAAAGTAATTTTTTTAAGAAATTAGGATAAAAAGTAACTTATTTAAGGGATAATTACATACAGGTCCCTGAGGTTAGGCCTAATTACAAAATGGTCCCTATTCTTTTAAATATTACACTATAGTCCCTAAGCCTTATTAATTTGTTAATTTTTGTATACTTTTAGGGACGATTTTGCATTTTTGGTCATACATTATATGTAACACTCACAAAATCTTCCAGGATATAAGTGTACTTTTACAAAATTCGTTAATGGACCTCACACAAAACAAGAGATGTAGGGACTATAGTGTAATATTTAAAAGAATAGGGACCATTTTGTAATTAGGCCTAACCTCAGGGACCTTTATGTAATTATCCCGAAGAATAATTATATATAAACCCTTATAACATTTCAATCAGATACTTATTAAATAATATATTATATTTAAACTCTTTAAAAGTGTGTAAAATTTTATAGTACGAACTATTTACAGGGGCTTAATGAAAAGTATTTGATGGGAGTGTACTAATAAAATAATAACGAATGAGGATCTGATCGTAAATTTTAAACATTCTTAAGGTTCCAAATATAAGTAATCACTATCATTATATTTTAATTGTCCTACAAGGAATCCACTTATAAAATTATAGTCTGAGCCTTTAATACACCGACACTTCTAAAAATATCATTTTGCCGTGTCGTGCCGTGTCTCACGTGAAAAATTCACAAAAAAAATTGTATCGCCGTATCTGTGTCGTGTCGTGTCCGTGTCGCCGTGTCCGTATCCGTGCAACATAAGTCTAAGTTGTACAATTATCTCCAATCATGTTTTCACTTGAAAAATAATTAACCATAAAAAAGAACTAATAATTTATAATTTAACAAATTAAGCAAGAATTAAGCCCAATTAAATAAAAAGTTAATTACAGTTTACCATCTAAAATATAATTTTTTTATTTTATTATTCTAATATCTAAGGTTATCCATTGCTGCATGAACCATAAATTTGATTTTTTATAGTTTTCTTCCACCCAATTAAGTGAGAGATTAAATTTTTCAAAGTCTTCCCCTACTCAATTGAGTAAAAGATTAATCTATTGAAATACTGAATATACTTTACATGGAGATCTCTGTAATTTTTTACGTCCATAAGGTCCACAACTTCTCCCAATGTAATTTTTTACCTTTACAAAGTTCATATTTTAGACATTGGTTAAGTAAATTCAAACCCTTACCCATATAAGTTAACTGTTCGTTGGTTACACTAACCATAATAAGTATGGCAGTTTTAGTACTTAAAGCTTTTTCTAATTACTATAGTATTTTTGAAAGGTAAAATATAATTTAACAACACTTGATCAAAAATAATTCATTTTTTACAGAAGTTATTCTTAAAGTCAAAAATATTATTAAATTATCATTTAATATTAAAAAAGTACTAAAATGATCATAAAATTTCTCTGGTATTAACCTGTGATACTTATTCTACCAAGGTTATGATTAATAATATTAAAAATTAAAATAGCAAAATGCAAAATATACTATATTCGAATGGAAGTAATTAATCATTAAATGAAATATCAATATTACCCCACGTTTCTTCTCCTTCATCATCATTTCGTTGATTAAATTTAAATTAGAAAAACAAAAGAAAAAAAAAATCATTAGAAGGGCTCCTCTCCTTTCTCCATTACCAATTGAAAGCGCTCGTCGTTTCAGCACGAGCAATAATTTCCCCTCAATCGTCACACACCGCGGTAAAAATTAACTGAAGAACTATTCAAATTCATTCATATTTTACAGCTTCAAGAATTATCAGAGAGTTAAGATTTTTTTTTCCTTTTTGTGCGTGTCGTAGTCAAGCTAAAATTGTAACAGTTAAGCTTGAATTATTATATATCTGTTCATGGAAAACGTTGCGTGGACAATTTTTTCTCCTTTTTTGAATATATATATATAATTAGCTCATTTTGTGTTGTACCTCATATCTTGCTTTGATTTTTCCTGAATTGAAGTTTGGATTACTAAAGACCTTGTCTTTTGAATTGGGTTTTCAATTGTTTCATAGTTTTTGTTGGATTTTGGTGAATTAGATTGGAATCAAGAGGTTTTCAATCTCATTTGCAGGTGGGTTTCTGTAAATTTTGGTTGGTCAATTGCTGAAGAGGCTGATTCTCATCAAAATCTTGGAATAACTCAATTAAGGGTTTATAATTTCTATAGCTTTTAGTGTAACATAAAGAATATCAGATCTTTATTGTATGAAGGAAATTTGTTTGAAAATTTTTGACCCTTGATTGATTTCAAGTTTCCTTTTTTTTTCCCCCATTTTTCCTGCAGATCATTCAGCTTTAGAATTTCCAGTTTGTTTTGTTGTTATTGCATCTCAAAGCTCAATTATTTTGAAAAATAATTCGAAAATGACAACGGGAAGTGTCAAATCCACCAAAGAGAAGAAGTCAAGAAGGAGCAAAGAGGCCATTGTTGATGAGAAGTCCCCTTTGCTGCCCACTAAGCATGAACCGGAAGGATTTGATGAATTCAATGGAGCTTCTTTCAGTGGGGCGGTGTTTAATCTGTCGACAACGATTGTCGGTGCCGGAATCATGGCTCTTCCTGCTACGATGAAGGTGTTGGGACTTATCCTGGGAATTGTTATGATCATCTTCATGGCATTCTTGACTGAGGCCTCAATTGAATTGATTCTGAGGTTCAGCCGGACGTCAAAGTCGGTTTCTTATGGTGGACTTATGGGAGATGCTTTCGGAAAGATTGGCAGGATATTGATTCAACTCTGTGTTATAATTAACAATGTTGGCGTGCTTATAGTGTACATGATTATCATAGGTATTTTATTTTATTGGATTATTGATTTGATTATGTTCATGTTTGAGTAGAAATTCTTGATGTTGTTTTATTTAATGTTTGAAGGTGATGTGCTTTCTGGAACCAACTCCGAGGGCATTCATCATGCCGGTGTTCTTGAAGGATGGTTTGGACAACACTGGTGGAATGGACGTTTTTTCGTTCTTCTTATCACAACCCTGGCTATATTTGCACCATTGGCCAGCTTAAAGCGAATTGGTGAGTCGTTTATTATTTGGTTTTAGCAATTTATTTGAAATCAATGCTTATTGCACTCTTTAGTTATTTGATAAGATTGTAAAATGCTTTTGTGAATTATGAATGCTGCTATATATCTGTTATATCTCGCCTGTGACGAAGTGGTTGATGTAGTTTTTTTTTTGTTTTGATGAGATGTCTATGTTAATGTTAAGAAACTCTTTTCCAATCTTATACAACTTGTAATTTCATTGATTTATTATACCTTTTATTCTAAAAAGATATTGAATAATAATATATTTGAGTGTAAGAAATTTGTTAACTGATTTTGCCACTAATCTCTCTTTCCATCCATAGACCGTAGCTGAATCTTTCTTTAATTTTTATTTGCAGATTCATTGAGATACACCTCTGCTCTTTCGGTTGCACTCGCTGTTGTCTTCCTCGTCATTACCGTGGGGATTACTCTCTTCAAGTTGTTCAGTGGAACTGTTCTAATGCCTAGATTGCTTCCTAATGTTACTGATCTGACATCGTTCTTGAACCTCTTTACTGCAGTTCCTGTTCTCGTCACTGCATACATCTGCCACTACAATGGTATGCTGTGGATCTCTGGCAACTCACTTGTATTCTAATTCCTCTTTCTTTCTCTTCTTCCTTTGTAAATCTTTTTCTGCTTGCATGCAATATAAATTAAAAAAACTAGGCTAAAATTCAAAGGTCGTGTCAGCATTTGACTTTATTATGTCATCCGTATTTTCCCGCAGTGCACTCTATAGACAATGAGCTCGAGGACAACACGCAGATAAAGGGAGTTGTTAGAACTGCTCTCGCCCTCTGCTCCAGTGTATACGTAATGACGAGCCTCTTTGGATTCCTCTTATTTGGTGACGAAACCCTCGATGATGTTCTTGCAAACTTCTCCACAGACCTAGGAATTCCGTTGGGGTCTTTGCTCAATGATGCCGTTCGAGTTAGCTATGCCTTGCATTTGATGCTCGTCTTTCCGATTGTGTTTTTCCCGCTGAGGTTGAATTTGGATGGACTTTTGTTTCCCTCTGCGAGGCGTTTGACTACTGATAATGTTAGATTCGCAGCGATCAGTGTTGGGCTCATTGGTGTCTGCTTTCTTGGTGCGAATTTCATACCGAGCATTTGGGATGCTTTCCAGTTCACGGGAGCAACAGCTGCTGTTTGCATCGGTTTCATTTTCCCTGCTGCTATTACTCTTCGGTAAGTCCATGGTTTTGATTTTTTGGTGGATTTAGAGTGAAATTAGCGCTAGATTAGGTCAGTGATGAAGCTTAGGGGTCTGTCGGATATTGCAGGGATATCCTTTCATTTTTCCTTAATTTTTTGGTTGATGTGCAAAACTTCCAGCACGTTTACTTGACTAGTTGACTCTCCCTTTGGTGGGAGAACATAAATTACAAAAGAAGGGGAAATTTTATGGGCTTTCCTCAACTTCCACTGAGGTTTGGGAAATTACAAAAACTTCACGCCAAATTTACGTTATATCGAATGCTAAAGTTTGACGAAGTCATCTCTAGCTTTTTATGGATATCATATTTTACGGTTGGCACTTATTTGTTAATATTTGATTTTATATTTATGACTGTAATAACATGTGTTAGGCCAAACCCTTAGGCATGCCCACATGAAGTTTCTATAATTTCTCAAACCTCAAAGAAAGTCCGTGTGATTAGGCCAAACCTCATGGTTTGCAGTATAATTTAGTGATTTTAATGCAAAATCAATTATCCTGTGCTTTTTTCTTAAATTTAGCGATTAGTCATGTAAAACCCATAATCACTAACTAAACGATTCTTCTTCTTGGCGGTGTAGTGATCGATACGGCATAGCCACAAAGAGAGACAAGTTCCTATCCTACTTCATGCTCATCCTTGCCGTCTTCTCGAATCTGGTGGCAATATACAGCGATGCATATGCACTGTTCAAGAACGGTCCTTCCCACCGCGAATGACCACACTTGTTTTTTAAGAGAGTCGGGTTTCAGCTTCGTGAACGGTGAAGGTAACCGAACAAGATTACATTTATACAGAGAAATACGATTATGAAAGTGCTTGCTGCATCTCTCTCTGCTCAACTTAGATGTTGAGCAGCCCTTTCTGGAAATGTGAAGAGCTGTTTGGTCTCCTATGCTGTTCTTCTTGTATTCTATTTATTGTGTTTTTCAGTTTGTGTGGCAGGGCTTGTAATATAAGAAAGAAAACATAAATGTGTATGCATATTGTGGGTTCCTTTCCTTTCCAAGACATGTCTTTTGTATCAAATGTAAGAAATAAGAAGTTGTCCAACTGCAGATTTTATTGGAGATTGTATACAATTATGTGCATCTATCTTTAATTTAATTTTGTTTGCATTTCTTAATACAAAATACAAGCATATATGTATATTCGAAAATTATGAAAATATTTTAGAAGGTTCTTAAAAAATGTGTAAATGTCGTAAAAAAAAGAAGTGTAAATTATAGAAGGGTTAGTTTTAGGCATTTTTATCTTTTGGTCCTTATTGGGTTTTGTCCAATAATTTTGAATTAGTGCGAATATCTTCCATAATATTTTAAAAATGTCGCTTTTGATCCATTTGAGTACAATATATTTATATGAAGTAGATTTTAAATGCATTGATATTATATGCTCAATCGAAACTTTTAACCCAAGAAATACGATGATTGCTTCAAAATCAAAATTCGACAAACAATAAAAGAGAAATCACCTATCAAAACTGGTGCACGATGAACGGAACTTTATAGCGGCTTTCAACCGTCGATAGGGTTGATTGGGGCATGTGCTTTCTTCGCATTGTAGGGCAAACACGAAAAATCATTAGTTAAAATCATTTAAAAGAGGTTAAATGTAATATTATTATTTTTTTTAAAAACAATCACATTAATTTAGATATTAGATGATAAAAGAAACTAAATTAAAATTGATTTTCAAACTCGACTAATTAAAAGTTATATATATACTTCATCGTTGTAACTTGTAATCACTAAATATTTTTTTAAAAATAATATTTTAGGTTAAGAGAATAGCGCTAGAGTTGAAATCACATCTCTTATATTATATCAAGTTTGAAAGAAGCTGGATAAATTAAGACACATATTGGAATTCCGGGGCCATAAGGTTAACCTAAAAAAGTTGGAGGGTTGAAAAACATATTTCCGCCCTTACCATTTTCGTTCTCGGGCCATCTTACAATCCCGAATTCGGTTGCTCCTTGCACCTCCATCAATTCATCTCAATTTCCCCCCAAAATTCTCCACCACCATCGCAAATCACTCACACCATGACTACTTCCATGGGTCCTCCTCCGCCCAAAAACCCCACCGCCGCCACCACCGCCGTGGAGGCGGAGCCTTCAACATCCGAATCGGCAAAAACTGCCGCGATGATGATGCCGCCGCCTCCTAAAACCTCCACCACCACCACAACCGCCGCCGTTACCGTAGCGGAGGCCGAGACTTCAACATCTGAATCGACAAAAGATGTCGCGATGGGGATGGCGCCTCCTCCTTCCAGAATACCGGATCCTTCTGAAACCGAACGAGAAGCTGTGTTATCGAGAAACGATCAGCAGGAGCTGGAAGTAAGCCCTAATCATGTTGATACGTCGGATAAAGTTACTGAACCTTCCGATTCTACGGACAGCTCAGACAACCGTAAGCCTACTGACGTGGAAAAGAAGCAGGAGCAGCTGAATAGTAGTACGGCGGTGCCGTACACGATTCCTCCGTGGAGCGCCCCGCCGGGGGATAAGTTCTTCCTCGAAGTCCTGAAAGATGGTGCCATCATCAACCAATACGACGTGTTAGTACTTTCCCCGTCTCGTCTCAATTGTTATGTTCTTATCTTGCAAGCAACTTATTGATTTTACCTTGTTTTGAATTTAAAGGAATCAGAAGTTTGAATAGATATTCATAGCTCAAGTAAATTTGTTCTCACTGAGATATTCATAACCTTGTATTGGGATTGTCGTGAGGATTTTGTTTGACAGCATTAAGCTTTGTTTGATAACCTATTACAGGTATGAGAAGGGGGCTTACATGTTTGGTCGTGTGGATCTTTGTGATTTTGTGCTCGAGCATCCTACCATCTCTCGTTTTCATGCCGGTATTGTAACTTCTGTGATCATATGTTCGCGTTTTTATTTCTTAGTTGCTCTTTCTGGTGAAATCTACAGTTACTTTTCCCTTGTTAGACTTAAGCTTATTGATGCTAGTTATTTTATATCCTGTTGAAGGATGATGTCTGCTATGCTCATCAATATAATCATAATAATCAGAAACAATAATTTGCATTTTGGGGCTTTATGTTTGAAGAGATAGATTAATAATTATCTGCTTTTGTTAGTTCTGGCTTTCAGCTGGGCAATTAGGTATCATTTTTGTATGGGACGGTAAAGAAAGAGAATATTTAGTTTAGCCCCGTGTTGGATAGATGTGAACTTTTGTTAGGGTTCCGGAATGTTATTTTATTTTATAACATTTGTGTTTTTCCCTATTTAAGTTTATATTCAGCCATCATCTTTTCATTCCAGTGCTTTGTGGAAATGTGATTATTATTGAACTGTTAAGTGTTTTGGTATCTCTAACTATGATTTACCTTTCATATATGAGTTCACTAGAAACATTTGAAATAATCTGAAACTTTTGACATTTTTAATTCTTTCATGGCTCCAGTTCTTCAGTTTAAGAGCGACAGAGGTGCATACCTTTATGATCTTGGCAGCACACATGGGACATTTATAAACAAGACTCAGGTACAAATTTCTATGTTCTAGTCTCCCGCTTACACTAATTGAGCGTCTATAAGTTCTTCTTATACGAAGCATTTGAAATAGGCCTTTAAATTTCTATTTAGCTTTCTAGTCCATTGAGTTGTTGTCGTTATATTATACCTAGATCTGTTTTATATTTTTTATATCTTCAACTCATTAATCACGAACTGTCCTGAATTTTTGGTAACAAATTAGCCAACAAGCAATTGAATGGCTTGAGGTTAGGTAGATGTGTAATGAAATTTCTTTTCGTTGATACATTATTGGCTATCATTTCAGGTAAAGAAGAGGGTTTATATGGATTTGCATGTTGGTGATGTCATACGGTTTGGCCAGTAAGTGGTTTTTGGTTTTGAATTGGTCTATTGAATGTTTCTTTTTCTTCAGGAAAATTTTTATCTGGTAGATGAATTTCTTTTGTTCTGCCAAGTTTTTCATATCCTTGAATATAACTGAATTTTTTATCAAAAATGAGAATTGATAAGTTGAGACTTTGGAACTGCAGAGTAAATTTTATAAAGCTCTGCATTTTGTTGTTTTTATAAGTGGGAGCTTTTGTTCATGTGTTTTCCTTTTGTTCTTTGCACAGCTCGTCTAGGCTGTACATATTCCAAGGGCCAACTGACTTGATGCCACCGGTAAGTTTATTACTTTTGAAATCCCTAGCCTGGAACCTTGTCGTTGACTGAAATGTGGCCTTTATCAAAACCATTTTAATCTGCAAGAAACACTGATGAAAGACATCATATTCTTTGTTCTCTCTCCGACTCTATCTAGATAACACTTGTTTTACGATGTTGTATTCTATTTATGATGTAAAAGCATTCTGAGTATTTTTGGTGTCATTTTTGTCTTATAAGGAAGCTGATTTGAAGAGATTGAAAAACTTAAAGATTCAGCAAAACATGCAAGACATGGAAGCCTCACTTTTACGAGCAAGAGTGGAAGCATCTCGTGCAGATGGGATTTCCTGGGGCATGGATGAAGATGCTGTTGAGGAAAATGAGGTTAGTAACACATATTTTGCATTTTGGAGGATTAATCATGGCAGGAAAGTTTGTCCATTTTTGGATATGATAGAAATGAGTTACTGCATTATACTGCTAGAATGTTATACACTTTTACCTGGTTCTAGTTGGGCTAATGCCTAATAGTCGACAAAAACTGAGAAATTCAATGGACCAGAACAAGGACCTTGAGTCCTCTGTTTTTCCAGAGATGCAGGGGTAAATTACCTAGTCCTCAATGTGTATCAGACATAAAGAAATACACCCTATGAAGGTACTGATTTACTGACTGTATCAGTTTGGGACCATATGTAAGGCTTCGCTTGACTGATTCTTATATAAGTGAGGGATGTTCAGATTGTTGGGTTGGAGTATGGAGATCTAGTTATGGGGAACTGGTCACACTTCGTTAGTTCGCTGAAATAGTAAAGCTCCACAATGTTCAATCATTTTACTTACCTGATTATTTACTATGAGCTTTAGTCTTGTTTTGTTTATGTCTTTGATTATGGTATTTCTTCCTTGTCTCCCAAATGTTTCATTTGCTTGGTTGTAGCTTATTGCTGGTATTATTTTATTTGTTTCGGTTCACTTATTCATGCATTTGTCCTGCTTCCTCGAATCTCTGATTAATCGAGCCCTCTCTACTTCACCTTTCGCTCCTACCTCTAAAATACATGTGTATTTCAACTGTTGAGGTTTGCAAAATTCAGGATGAAGTTGATGAAATAACTTGGCAAACTTACAAAGGGCAGCTTACTGAGAAGCAGGAGAAAACCCGAGATAAAGTCATCAAGAGACTTGAAAAGGTTAGTTAAATCGTGCTCTTTCGTCATGCGTTTAATAGATTTGCTTAGTTCCGCTGCCCCAAGTCTTCTGTTTTGCACAAGAAATTTATCCAACAAAGCGCATTATGTATAAATTGATGGGAATCCATTTCATTTGTGTTTCTGCTATACCTTGGCAAATGGATGGTCACCATGTTGATGTGAAAGAAAAATGTCCTAGTTGATCTTCGGGCAGTGGGCCAAAGATCTAACACTAGTTAATAGGAACTTTTAGTCACACATAATGGGGAAGTGATTTACGGAGAACTTTTTTTTCATTTTCTGGTGAATCTCATTTTCTTTACCTCAAAAACCCATGCCATATGCCTTCATCAGATAGCCTTCAACATTTCCCTTATTTGGATGAGGAACAAGCTTCCATATCCTACAGAAGATAAAAGGTTTTTGAATAGAAAAGGGAATGAGAATCCATTTGCATTTGTTTTGGAACTGGTTGGATTTCGGCTCGTAGTGGTGAAGCCATAAATTGACTCCTTAGGATAAAACTACTGCTTTACTCAGGCACAAGGGCATTCGGATCTATAGGCTAATGGAAGAATCCCATTAAACTAATTCCCACGACAAATGAGTGCAATTGATTACTGCTATAGCTTAATTTTCATGTTCTATATAAGCTAACAAAAATTGTTAATAGGTGGAGATGCACGGCATCTTGCTTGAAATCCAAACTGATAGCGAAACTTAAAGAACTCTTTCACTTCATGTATATTCTCACCTGAAAATGTAAGATGTATTAACTGAAAATGTAATATGTTTTAATTATTCTTTCTTTGTGGAATAATTGAGAGAGCATGCTATAGGGCCGGGTTGAAGGATCCTACACTAACTGATTAGAGTTGCTTTTACTTTTTCTCATTTTTTTTTCTTAGGTGATGGTTCACCTCCTGTTCTGTTATGGGCTGGTATTCTGTTACAGTGTAGCTTACAAGCCCTGGAAATGGTAAATATGAGATACACTAACTGCTTCTCTTCTTCTGTAGATTGCTCACATGAAGAAAGAGATTGATGCAATTCGGGCAAAGGATATTGCGCAAGGTGGCTTGACTCAAGGACAACAAACTCAGATTGCTCGAAATGAGCAAAGGACATCACAGGTATATACTATTCATAAGAGGTGCATTATAGAGATGTTCAGTTGACATGTTTGAGAATTGAACATCATATACCCCATGCCAAATACAGTTTTCATGACTAAGAATTTTGATCTCCATTTGATTTCACTAACTGATATTCCACATTTGCATGGTCCATAAGTTGTTGCATGTTCTGTATATGTATTAGCCCCTTTGGGAACTAGTCATGAAAAGTAAATTCTTCTTACTCAGATAATGAGATAAATGATGAGGATCTTCTTTTTTATATTTATGTTAATTCCATCTAATAGATGGCAATCTCCTTAAGTGGAATTCACTTATTGTGAGATGATTAATTTTTATAAGATCTACTGAATTGGAATTCACTTTCTGGTAATTTTGACACTCATACTTGTCTCAGATAATGGAAGAGCTTGAAAATTTGGAAGAGACTTTAAATGAAAGTATTCGGGAAAGTTTAGGTGCTCGAGCTGGAAAATTGGCCCATGGTAAGAGAAAAGGGACCATGGAAGATGAAGAAGATGATTATATGAGGTATCATGAAAAGGAATTCTTTGTTTCACTTATAAGTGAGAAAATTTTGATTTCAAGTTTTGGCCACTGATGTGCCGCTTCAATTTCAGCTTTCAGTTGGATTTTTGTGAATTTGCATGAGAACTTTCCTCAGTGTATTAGTTGTCCACTGATGCACAATTGTACCACACGCTGATAAATGTGAATACTTGATGTCATGACATCTTTCGTGTGGAAGTGGTGCATTTACTTTGCTTTTATCTTGCAGTGATGATGATGAGTTCTACGATCGAACACGGAAGCCCTCAAAACTTAAGAGTGGTGAAAACCAATCTGTAGAAACAGCGGATTCTCTTCTTGATAAGAAGGATGCTCTTATAAAACAGATGGAAGATAAGCAAAAGTTGCTTCTGGATGAGGATAAACCAGAGAAGGTAAATGAGGTTGCTGAAGCTGGAGATGCACTAGATGCATACATGTCTGCGGTTTCATCTCAACTAGGTAATCTTCTCCTTTTATTATCTGTTGTTTTCTGCTCATTTAGCTCAAGATTATTTAAACATAGAGGCTATTTGAGTGTTTATGCTCAGTATATCAGCTGAAAGTGAACAAACATCTTTGTCCGATGCATTCTGAACATGTGATTGTACATTGGTGTGCATTATGGATTGTTTCACATTTGCATTCGTATTTTGCCTTCACAGTTTTCCATGTACGAGTGTCCTCATCCAGTATCTTAGTCATGAGCACTTTCAGCTTTGTTTTTCTGAAAAAGAAAACAAGTATTAATAACATAAATAGCCTGAATTATCTATCAGTAATTCCTCTTTTTAAATTCTCTCTGAAAAGTGCTTTTAACCCTCTTGGAGTCCATAGAAGATTTACTCTCAAATTTGAGCATATTCAAATGGAAATTATGAACGTGTTGGTTCAATTGGTTAAAGGGTTTGTTGTTTAGGGCAATTATCCGTGTTCGAATCCCTCTGGCCACTTGAGAGTGCGTGTTAAAAAAAAAAAGTAAAAGAAATTATGAACTGCTCTTCGACCATTTGGCTTTTTCCTTCTCTTTGGAAGTGTCCTTTTCCTTTTTATTTTTTGCAAAGCTTTCTTTGGGTTGTTATTCCACTATCATCACCACCATTTCGAATTCCACTTCCCCGCTCCTGCATCTCTGTTGCATAAATGATATGCCTCGAATACTTTTCTTGACCCTGTTTTCCTATCCTCATTTGGTGACAGTTTTGGATAACAAGGAAAAGATTCAAAAAGAATTATCAACACTCCAATCAGAGTTGGACCGGATTCTTTACTTGTTGAAGATAGCCGATCCAACAGGAGAAGCAGCTAGGAAACGAGAATCCCAAGTACAAAAGCCTACAGCCATTGTGAAGAAAAAACCCGACAGTCGCTCCTCACAAGAAAAGAATAAAAAGGTTGTTCCTTCATCGGAAAAGGGTCAAAGTCTTGGACCCGAAGATTCCTCTATTAAACCTATTGAAGAAAAACCTGTAGCAGAAAAACCTATTACCGAGGAGAAATCAGAATCTGACATGAAGAGAGAAGAACCAGAGTCAGTAGCCGATCAGAGTACAGCCACCGTGTATACTGTTGCTAAGCCTCAATGGCTTGGTGCTGTGGAGGAAAGAAAAAAGCAAGAAATTACACAAGCATCGCCAGCAGACACACCAGAGACTGATCATTTTGTAGACTACAAAGATAGGACAACAATTCTTACCGCAACAGATTCATCACTTAAGGAGCAGGATATAGAAGCTGCTGCCCCGGGGCTAATAATAAGGAAACGAAAGCAAGTTGAGAAGTCCGAACCCCAAGTTAGTGAGGCCAAAAATTCTGACGGGAGTGTTGGTTCCAGGCTTAAGGCAGAAGATGCTGTGGCTTTGTTATTGAAACATTCGAGGGGATACAGTGCGTTAGACGAGGAAGATAAACCCATTAGCGAAGATTTATTACCCGAGAACGAAGGAAGAAAAGATGGGAAAAGGGCAAAAAGAGTTCTGGGGCCGGAGAAGCCATCATTTCTCAACGAACCTGATTATTCTTCTTGGGTTCCTCCTGAAGGTATTTACTTGGCCTTTGATTTCATTAATAGTGCTGATAATATAGTGCTCAGGCTGATTATGCTCATATTTCTAAAATGATAATTTCCCCCAGGTCAATCAGGTGACGGACGCACTTCACTCAATGATCGCTTAGGCTACTAAATGAAAATGTCGAATGCTGTCTGTGTTGTCGGTTCTGTTCATCTAAAGCAGTACTCGAGATGCTATACATGCGGGGGCCAATTGACTGAGGTTCGCAATCCGCGTTGTTATTTTGATATTTCACAAGTCGGAACGCCTGGCGTGATAACAGTGCTCTTGAGTGGGATTCCGGCTGTGCTTGATCAATCGTGCTCACGTTTTACATGTCCTGTAATTTTAGCCCTCCAAGTCCGGATTTTAGCCAATAGGCCACCAGTGGTTTACTGACGTACGAATTCATGAGGCATTGCTGAGATTTGGATAAGCAATCAATTTGTATAATGATGGCTGGGATGAATTCATGACAAAGAAGTTCCCAGACTCGTCGGTCTTGAGTTGTTATTTATGATTTTTGACTCGTAAGATCGTCCAACATTACTACTTTGCACGCAAAATACAAATTACACATGGAAAACATTGTTGTGGTGTTTTAAGGTGAGACTAACAAACCAATCAAATCCGAACGATGGAAGATGAGGGTCAGAAAAACCCATAGCCACAACTGTTGATCTGCCAAAACACTTCCCACAACATGGAAGTTTAACAACAGAATTCTAGTAGCAAACATCCTGCCGGAGTTCAATATCGTTTTCCACCCTACGTAAACCAAGAACAAACAGTCAGGCTAGACTCAGAAATCAGAGCTCAGAAGTCTTCCGATTCAAAAACTGAACCTCAACACGATGGCAGGGGGTGAAACCTTTGGTGGTTGCTCATCAACAAGCTTTAAGTGTAGCCAAACATCGCCACTCCAAATACTATTTCTCATAATACAATGATACATCACAACTAAAAGAATTGGTTACTTGTACAAACTTTTCACCACATTCTCATATCATATCAAATTTAGCACATTGTTCAACATGTCACCAGTACAATTGATGTGGAAACCAACAAAATTAAAGGATTGTCAACACATCCGAATTGAGGACACAATCAAATGATTTAACCATCGTCAGCTCAGAGTTCCCCCGCATGGCGTCCAATCTCTGAAAATCTAGAGGAATGGAGGATTTTGGTGTCACATGAATTATATGAAGAAAAAGAATATGTTTTTCCCTGAAAAAGGACACAAAAGGGAATGATGCAAGGATCATTAGAAAGCAGGAGATGGAGCGCGTACTGCAAACATCACTACAATCATTCCTGCAAAACTGGCTCCTCATTCTACATCAGAGGAAGCGATATTAAATGCAATACAAGGATGGTCAGGAACAGAATGTGTTATATTGTGGAGTCAGAAAGAATGTTAACATACATCATCTGCCTACTTAAAAGTTGAAACAGTTCCTATTCCACCTCCAGAAAAACATTGTAATATATAAATAAACCACAGCAAGCCGACTAAACCAAATTACAAATCTAAAACAAAGCACGGCTAAAAAATAACTAAGCTAATTGGACTAACCTCCCTCCATTCTCAGACCTTAGTTCTCACAGGCTTGAAACAGTCGATATTGCACAAAACAGCTGATCTCATCATATCTCCGAAGCTGCCATAATTCAATTCCAAAAGTCAAGAAAAAGTTGTTGGGGCTTTACAGATAAGCCTCATTGACAAAAAGAAGTAAACAAAAAGGAAGGAAAAGAAGAAGAAAAAGAAAAAGGAAAAGAAAAAATATCTATACATACATGCACATATATGTGTGTATGTATGTATGTATATATATTGACAGAGAAACTAAACATCTAAGTTGAGGCCAACCGATCTATGCTGTTCCTCGGTCTCTCTGGCTGTTCTGAAATAATACTTGACTTGTCAGAATAATCCGCACTCTTTCCTGACCGTTCTTTCTTGTCAGTACTGGCCCTGGATTTCTCTCTCCGTTCTGTGCTAATTCTAGGCTTTTCTCTAAAGTCAGTACTTGATCTTGGCTTTTCTCTCTGATCTGTGCTTTGTCTGGGACGACAATCTATGCTGCTTCTAGCATTATCCATCTGATCGACTGATGATATAGATCCATTTCTCAGATGTCCGGATTTTTCAATAGCTGATACAAACTTCTTCAAATGCTTAATATACTCTGGGTACAGCTCCAGGTCACAATGATTCCCACCTTTAACCCATAGTGGCTCATACTTCTCTTTACAGAGCTCCCAGAGCTGCTTACCATGAGAGCAATCTACCACGTCATCATCAGTACCCTGTTAATGCCCAGGTGCAGATTAAAGGAGTGCTAATTCAGTGAAATGTAATTCAAAATATAGAAGTTTGGAACTATAGGAGAGTAAATCAAGAAAGTAGTGTGACAGGATTGAAGAGATTCAGCTGAAAAAGAAAAAGAAAAGTACAGGATTGAAGCCAAAAGAAAATATAAATGAAGAGCAAGCTGATAAAGATACGCATTTATAGTGCTTATTAATTAAAAGTTGAATATAAGAACATCAGTATCTTCCTTTTTGGATAACTTTCATGGATTTGGATAAGAATATAGAAGAAATAATCTAGAGACACAACTAAATGTGAATTTACTAACAAGAAAAAGGACAAACTCAGTACAGTCCCTTCACCTATCAATAATAATAATAAATTGTATAATTGCACAGATCATTTTTGAAGACCATACAAGTTACATTTTTCATTGAAACGAAACCACACTAAGAATGGGATTATAAACATTCATGTTACGTAGAAGCATGAAAAAATTTCTACGTATTAGCTGGTATGTATTTTAGAATATGGATGAAGAAATAAAACTTACATGAATAATCAAGACGGGGCATTGGACCAAAGGAATTTTGTCAATATTCTGTATTGCACAAAAAGGAGTTAGTCAATAAATGGATCAATCGTCCAGACAATACCATTAATGTGAAAGCAAAAGGAGCCTTGTATAAAACTGGCATGAATTCTAGTTACCTTATAAATGTCAAACCAATATGTGCGCTTAACTGGATACATAACTCTAAGTCCAGACAGGATTGGACTGTGAAGTACCACAGCCCTTAATCTAGACAACCGTGAAGCCAAATCCAAAGTGGGCCCACTCCCAACGGACTGTCCATACAATATTATATCTTCTTCTTTCACTCCATACGTCTCTTGAAGGCACTCATACGCAGCTTCAATGTCGGCATAAGTGTTCTGCTCACTTGCCTAAGGATAACCAAGACAAAAGTAAGCATTTTTTCATTACAACATTTGACAAAAGTATCGAGACCCTTCCCCTCCATTTCTCATACCTTGCCAGTTGATTGCCCATACCCTGAATAGTCATACCTGCCGAAATGGAACACGAAATTCAGAAGTATCCAAACTACATTTGCAGTTAATTTACAGTAAAAGCTAATCAACCAGAAACCTATTCCATGAATGCTTGGAACAGATCTCTATAAGAAAGAAAAAGACTTGCACATTGAGCTAGCACCATAACTGTTTTGAAACCCTCCACTAATAAAAAGGAAGATACAGCATCCTATAAGAAAAGGGAACATGTATACGCATCAACTATTGAATTCCACTTTATCCGTCAGTCGTAAATACAACAGTAGTGACATATAATCAATCTATCCTTATCACTTTAACCAATTCAGCTACAAGAAGCAAAAACCTAGCTGTCAGTCAAATGCTGTACCCCTCCCATCATTATTTCATCACCTGGAGAAAGATACCCCCACCATATTCCTCAAATCAAGCATAAACCCACGTATAAAACTTCTAAATTTTCCCCATCAATCATTCCACAGTCCCCATGTAAGAGCTATTCACCCCTAAAACCCCCAGTTTCATCCACGTAAAAATTCAAAGACAAAACAAAAACAATAAAAGTACAATCTTTGACAATAAATACCCCATCAAGTTGACCCGGAGGTGAATGCTGAGTTCACCGAAGAGATCATACATCTGCCCTAGATCAGCGGCGTTACCATGGGAGTACAACAGCGTCAGCTTCGCCGCCGGATTCCTCACATACACCGCCACGATCTCCGTCCCCCTCTTCGTCTTCACTCTCAAAACGTCAACGTTTTCCTTCTCCACCACCTCCGTCATCCTCAGCCTCCCCGTCCCCTCCTCCGCCGCCACCCCATACGACGGCGGATTCGGCGGAAAAAATGCGAACTTCGCCGCCATCGACGACGTCACCGCCCCCATCTTCCACCAATAATTTACAAAAACCTCAAAACCAGAAACCAAATCAACCTAATTTCTACCAATAAATAGCCCTCCAAATTCGAATTTTGATGCGTTACAAAGTGGATATGCAATCCAAGCGAATACAGAAAAGAATCTGGGCTGAATTATAGATCCGTATAAATGGATAGATACGGAGAAAGGTGTACGTATAGGTGGCGTGAGTTTGAAAGGAGGGATTTCCGGCGTCAAAATGGAATGTGGCACGTGTAGTAATGCTTGGAGACTTCTTTTTCTTTGAACCAAAATCGTGTTTTGGGGTTTAAGGCTGCAATAAGGGCGACTTTAGAGTAACGGTATGGGGGGATGACGACACGTGGCGGAAGGGGGAGGTGGGGGTCGTTTTAAGTGTACGATTATTTGGTGTCACTTAGGTGATGGAATAATTGATTAATTATTAGTGGTTTTTAGCTGGTTTTTCACTTTTTGTTGTCAACTTTTGGGGAAAATACAAATATATTATGTTGTAATGAGAGGCAATCATTGTTTTTGGGATTCAGATTATTATTGCAACTTTTTAAAAGTTGGGAGAAAATCGCTTTTGTGATGTTAAATGCTTTGTTTCATTATTTTGTTATGATTTTCATAAAAATAGTTTTAAAAAATGTTTTACATCCGGCTGACGTCGAATAAAATAATACATGATCGATTTTGAGATCTCATCAATAAATCTGATTTATATTTAATTGGGATGAGCTGGGGTATGCGCTAGCGTCCTTGACAGACATTCCAGAATCCGCCAACGCTTTACTTATATCATCTCAACTATCTAACCTGACTTACTAGCAGGTTTGCTCCCTAACCTTATTCTGCTTTTTAACCTTTTTAACCCTCCTGAAATGTGAAATGCGGCTATCTTGGATCTCTTACTCCCAAAGCTAACTAATATGGAAAGGAACTGAAGTGGATGGACCCTATCTTAAGTTATCACTTGATCGATCTAATCTCTTCTGTCTTATCTTATATAACCCGACAAGAAGACCATCATCTCTATCCGTGTACGATCATAACTTCATTCATTCGTTGAATCTTGGGGATAACCATTAGCTTAGAATCCTTCGCTGCTTGAATGAAGGAATAAAGCATAATTGCGAACTTCCTCTTTCCTTTTGTACCCTTGGGAAGTCGGCATAAGGACACCTCCGAGAAGTGGTTTGGGACGGGCTTTAGAAAAGCTTTTGGATTTACAAGAGCATTTTACAATTGATCATCCCAAGTTACTAATGAGTGTAGAGGTGTCTTTTTACTTCCGTCATATTTAGGGGAAGGGATATCCTCGCCCACCTTCCGGTCTAAAGAAGAGTTTGATCACTGCGGACTTAGTTCAAGGCGCCGCATCTCAGTCCTTCTTACCGCCCCTTTCTCTTAAAGCTACGACATCCCATCGATCCTCGAATCTTCTGAATTTTCTTCATGATTAGGAGGAATAGGCGTTTCGTCCCTTTCTATCTCCAGTCTCGGCACGGTGGAAGTTCTGTAGCGCGTCATGAGCACCGGGCTAAGGCGCGGTTGAGCTAGAGTGTCCTTTAATTCCTAAAACTAAAGTATAGATCAAAAT
>JBBMKE010000010.1:10704339-10719203 GCA_037834125.1 Lippia alba | reverse complement strand
GCCATATCATCATAAGTCGTAACCCTGTTTTTAAGGGATGAGATTAGTTGGACTTATTTGGGGTTTGGACTTGGGCCATGCACCCCAGTATTTTAGCATGAACCAACAATATAATTAGTTTGGATAATTGTAAATATTTTAAGCGGGGTTTAGGCCCACATTAATATTTTTTTTAATCATATGCTATAATATTTTTAGATGTTTGCCAAGAGAGGATTCAAATCCGTGAACCTTGCCATGTACTCAATGAAAATTCCAATTATGATGGGCACTGCGCTCAATATTTTATTCTTAAAATAATGAGCATGGTTAGATATGTTGATCTGATGAAGTCGTGAAACAAATAAGTTGATTAGATACTCTTTGGTACCAAATTAAAGGACCACATTTTAATTTATAAGTAAAGAGGTTTGGATCGTTCTCAAACAAATTAAAATTCCAGCAATATATGAAGGGTGTATTCCGTAATAAAGTTACAAATAACCTAAATTAAGACAAAATTAAAATATACAAACTTACTACTGCAAGTTAGGATATGGGAGATAAAACTACTAAAAATGGTTTAACAAATGATTTAACATATAACCAATGGAATACACTCTTAAAAACAGATATAACCAAATATATCAAACCCTATGTAAGAGTCATTGTAGAGTTTGGTTTCAGAAATCTTTGTCACCCTTATAGAAGGGTTGGAGTCGGAACGTCATTTGTCGGGAGATATCATTTTTATGACTTTAATGGTGTCTTAGTTTACCAAATTTAGTACCCACAAACATAACTCTCATGGTGATATCCTTAAAAGAATAGTCCACACGATGTGAAATACCGGTTTCTAATAGTAATAATAGTAGAAGGGCTTGAATTAATTTAATAACAACGATACGAGACGACTTTGGTCGAGAGTAACTCATAAATAATTGTTTTTTAATAAAAAGTGTGATCAGGACCTTAATTAGCATCCTTTATAAATTTTGATAATTTGACATTCCGTGAGAAATAAAAATCACATATATTTAATGTGAGAGCAATAAATCCGTAAATCTTTTTGCAAAAAAGGTAACACCTATAACGATCAGATTTTATGAGATAATGATGATTTAAAGATTCTTTTAAAGGGGACTACTCTTTTTGTTGAAACTCTTTGAGTATTCTTTTACCAAAAAAAAAAAAAAGCTTGTATTTAATAAATGTTTTGTCTTTTTAGAAAAAGAAGACTATTGTGAGTTGAGTCCCATTATTACTTTGCGGTTTAAAAAAATAAAAAAAAGTTTGAGACCCATTCAATCGGGTCGGATCTATCCGCCCCATTAAGAAAAAACCCAGCCCACATAATGAATAGAAAGTGACAAAAGTTTGCAGAGAGTTAATTTTTTTATTATTTCTTTTATTTTTGGTCCTAATTTTTTGTGTTATTTCTATCAACTCCATTTTATTATTATTTTTCATTTATTTCAAGCTACCCTTCATCTTCAGCAGTAAAGAAGAAGAAGCAGAAGGAAAAGGAAAAAAGAAAACTCAATTTCAAATTGGGGAGCTACCTAACAGATAAGGAGAGATGTCAATCTCCACAGATGAGTGAAAATATGTGGAAGAAGGGACAAATTGGGATTAGGGCTTGATTAATTCTTCCTTCTGGAAGAAAAGGGTACTGTTTGATTTTGCTAGCTTCATTGCCAAATTGCGATTGTCAGCTCGGAGGCTGGGATCAATTTTACGAGGTAACGCGATTCCGATTCAGTGTACAATTGTATTTTCTTGAATGGTTGTTGATTTGCATTGAAGATGGGACCTTTATGCTTAAATGGTTTTGTTATTTGCTTATGAAGTATGTGACTTGGATCTTGGCTATGAAAAAAATGTGATCTTTTAATTTGGGATTTTAAGTTGTGCGTACCCATTGGCTCTCACTGTTTGTGATGTTAGGTTTGTGTTTTTTCCTGTATCTGATTGCTTAATTCTTGCATTTGCTGGGGTTTGTATTGAATTGGCTTATTTTTTATGATTAAGGCTTTGTATTTAGTGGCTGAATAAGCAAAATTCATGTTTGGATTGGCAGATTCTTTGATATCTGAGATGGGGTCTCCATTGCAAAATTCATGTTTGGCTGAATAATTTCCCAAGATTATTTCTATGTTACTGCCATGGAGCATAGCTAGGGTTTATGTGATTCTGGGGCAGAATTGACATTGAGAAATAGAGTTTTGAGTATTTATATCACATTTGAGATGGGAGAAACTTCTGGAACGTCGAATTCGAGATTGATAAGAAGTAATTCTTTTCGAGAGGAGGAGGTTTTTCATCGGCAATCGAGTTTTGGGGGGTGTGGGTCTAGGAACACCAGCCCCCTTAGCCGAATGGGGTCAAGAAACACCAGTCCTTCTCGGCAGAAGGTGATTAAAACCAAACCACGTGGTTTGGATGAAGAAACAGTGGCAACATTTAGCAAAATTGTCCAACCGGATATCCAAATGGAGGATAACATATGGGCCATGCTTCCGGAAGATCTGCTGAACGAAATCTTAGCTAGGGTTCCACCATTCATGATATTTAGGCTTCGCTCCGTTTGCAAGAGATGGAATTCAATTTTGCAGGACAACAGTTTCTTGAAGTTCCATTCACAAGTACCCTCTCACGGGCCCTGTCTCCTGACGTATTGGAAAAATTCGCAGACCCCTCAGTGTTCGGTGTTTAGCTTGCCATTAAAGCAGTGTTTTAGGATCCCATTTACGTTTCTACCGCCGTGGGCTTTGTGGCTGGTTGGTTCCTCAGGAGGGCTCGTTTGCTTCTCAGGATTGGATGGCTTGACCTTCAAGATGTTGATTTGTAATCCACTGACACAAAAATGGAGGACTTTGCCGAGTATGCATTATAATCAGCAAAGGCAGTTGATTATGGTGGTTGATCGGAAAGACCGGTCATTTAAAGTCATTGCAACTAGTGATATATATGGGGACAAATCCTTACCCACTGAAGTATACGACTCGAAACTCGACAAATGGTTGCTTCACCAAACTATGCCAGCTGTCAACCTTTGCTCCTCAAAGATGGCATTTTGTGACTCAAGATTGTATTTGGAAACCCTTTCGCCACTCGGTTTGATGATGTACCGCTTGGAAACAGGGCAATGGGAACACATACCTGCGAAATTCCCTCGTTCCTTATTGGATGGGTATCTTGTGGCTGGGACCCACAAACGGTTGTTTCTTGTTGGAAGAATCGGACTTTATAGTACTTTGCAGAGTATGAGGATATGGGAGCTCGATCATACTAAGTTTCTTTGGGTTGAGGTTACGAGGATGCCTCCACGGTATTTTCGAGCTCTTTTGAGGCTATCGGCTGAAAGATTCGAATGCTTCGGACAAGATAATTTGATTTGTTTCACATCGTGGAATCAAGGGAGAGGGCTTTTGTATGACGTCGACAAAAAGGCTTGGTCTTGGATTGCGGGATGCACTCTTCAATCGTACAACAGTCAGGTCTGTTTCTATGAGCCGAGATTTGACGCTATGGTCCATTGATCTAACCGTGCTTTGTGATTTATGATCATAAGAATCTGGGGTTTTGTGTTATATCAATCTCTGCTTTTTGTGAAGCCAGATTCTGATAGCATCTATGTGACCTTTCACAAGTGTAAACAACTGATCATCCTTGTTATATATTCATGAGCCCGTCTTATGGTTATAAATTAGCTTTTGTTAATATTGCTGTTCTTTGTGGTCTTAATTTCTATGTGCATACTCTTAAGGGTAAATCAGTTTGAGGCATCTCTGAATGTTGTCTGCCTCTTTTCACACTGATATGATACTTCTAGACTTAAATGTTTTTGTACTGCTGAATTCTGCAGTTTGTTGAAGTTTTCTGGGATCATCGAATCTAGGGATAAATATTTTGAACATCCTGTATTATCGCAATTTTTAGAGTTTTCATCCTGAACAATAAAAAGCCGACGTTTGCATCCTCGGCTATTATTTTTAACAAATTGCAACCTGATCCCAATGGATGTGTGATACGTACACGGAATTTCTTTCACGTGTCACACGATGAGTGGAGTCAGTTTGCATTTTGTTAAAAAACAATAGTTGCGGATGCAAACGTCGACTTTTTATAATTCAGAATGAAAATTCCAAAAATCGCGATAGTACACGATGTTCAAAATATTTATTCCTAAAATTTAATGTCTCTTCTTGATTGTTTGTGCCCTCTCCCTCCCTCTCTCTCTCAGCAATTCATGAATTATACATTATAAAAGATAATATAAAGGAGATATGAACAACATGGGAAATTTCTTGCTATCTTCTCATTTCACTGTCAAATTTTGATGATAAAAATGGAATCTTACTCCTCAAAAGGTCTGCCTCCGTACACATGGAGGATGAAATCCAAATGTTGTATACTCAAAATGGTTTGTTTGGTTCGATTGAGAAACTATTTAAAAGACCACATTTTAATATTCTGAATTTTGCTGAAATAAATCAAAAGAAATAATTTGGAGGGGACAAGGCTTTGGTACTCGAAGCATTACTTTCTTTGCATCCACGTGTCTCTTCCTCTTTTTTTGAGCTTCATCACATGAATACTTCACACTTCACTCTAATTCACATGGAGTATTAAGAATTTATATATGTGTGTATGATTTTGTTAGTATTTTTCTTCCTTAAAAGGAGCAAATTGTTTGTTAATATTTCCAGAGCATGCTTCATTGCGCAGCTGTGGTTTAAGATCATCTTTAGATATGAAAATAATGCTGATGCGCATATGTTAACTTAATCAGATATTTTTGTATTCGCCTTTCTGAATTTAGATACACATTTCGTGCTTCTGAATTCAGATACGCTTTCGAATTTCCCTTAAATGCTTAGTACTTATTTCCTTCAACAATTTAATTATTTAGATGTACAAGCTTGACTTGGATTGCACTCCTTACTTTTTACGTAGAACAATTATTTCTAAATAAATTATTTTGATATGTTACGTCGAATATCTCCTTCAATACTTTTTATATATTGAATTTTTAAAGTACACTCTATTCGTATTGTATCATATGTCTATGGTCCGAAAACGTATATTATCATACTATAATTAAGAAAAGGAAAAATGGTGGGCATAGAACCGACTATGGCTAACCCACACACTGATCTCAAGAGGGGATTCGTGGAAATGTGAAACTTGAGTCCTCGTGTCCGAATTATCTGCTTACACCATTTCACCAAAAAAAGAAAAAAAATTATCTGCTTACACCAAAACACCAATTTTGCTAAGTTAATGCTAAAAAGTGAGAATTTCAATGTAAAAACAGTCCACTTGGGACTTGGTCACGTTCTTGAAGCTCTTCATTTGATGGTCGATCATGTGGTGTTTAGGAATTCAATTTACCTGCCTGCCTTGTTAATCTCAACTTAACCGCCTTTATTCCTTGCTACCTGTGAAAATTGGGGGTGTTTTGTGAAATTTATGTAGCTTTATCCCTTGAAAATGGGTGTTTGCGAAATAAAAAAAAAGAGAAAAAGTATATTAAATTGAGAATTTTTCTTTAGTTTTTTATGGGTTTTTTAAGGGAAATTATAAAATTCGTATCAATTCATTATTTATAATATATTTTATTTTTTAACGATAAAATAGGATAGTATATTCAAGATCAAATAATTTATGCATATTTTTATCGAAAATTGATTATGTCCGTCGGAATTTACACGTAGCAAACAAAGAGTTCGCCGCGTGCAAAATCAGATTTTCGATCAAAAAATTGCATTAAATTGCATGATTTTTAAGATATATCATATTTTATGGTCGAAAAATAAAATATACAAAAAACGTTAAATTGATCGAGTTGGTATACCAAATTTACAATTTTCCCTTTTAGATGCAGAAGAACTCTATTATAATTTATAAGGGTGATTCTCCTAAATCAGATTACTCCATTTACAAGATAAAACTTAAACATTGTATTTCACCTAAGATCATTTCACTGGACAAATTGAGGTTATTCATCTGACATTTAAAATAATCATAATATAATCGATTGAATACAACACATCATATATATATATATATATATATATTTTGTTTTGAAAGAAAAATTATCTTTCCAAACTTAAAAGATCAATTTAAGGTTACAAATTCAAACCAACGTCAGTTCTTTTTATGCAATTAAACACATGCAAAAGATCTACAATTTTAAAAATGTTAATTTTCTTGGTCAAACATCCCCAATAATGTGGTTTATGAACTGTCACTGCTTCAGCTTAATTCAAACATCAGTCTTAAGCTAAAAGCTGCATTCCCCATAGAAGCTGAGTTGGCCTAACAGTATTTTCACACCAAAAAAGCTGTTTATTTAAAAAAAGACTACCAGTTTCCAGGCTAAATGTTGAGAACAATAATATTAACTTTAGAGATGAATTATAGGGTATCCAAAGGGAAGATAGGCGTAGTATAATCCTCAAAGATTATTACAAGCTGATAAAACGAATCTCTGACTCATAGTTCTGCTCTATTAATGATTCTTGTTCTTGTTTTTTTCTTCTTGTTTATTTATAAAACAATTGTTTTCTGTGCTCATGTTTTTCTCTCATTTTTAAGAAGAGTTTGACTATAGTATAAAGGCAAGTTCAACAGCTCATAGTGAAGAAAAGTTGCTGTTTTAACTTTTATGTAGGTTAAATATGGGAGATATTTGACCTCAGTCTTCTCTATGGGTATGGCTGTCAAGAATTTAAATTTAGCTTCAAGGTTTGAGTTCAATTGCTGCAACCGTTTTTGTAGTAATATTATTATTTTGTAGCTTCATGAACTTCAATTCTCTAAAAGCTAGAATCTTGCTCTTGCATACAATGGGATGAAAAGAGGAAATTTTAATTGGAGTAAATTATATTTACATCCTCTTGGTTCGACTGATTTATACATAAATCACACTAAGTCCTAAAGTCTACATTTCCATCCCTAATGAATCACAATTTGCGAATGAGTTACAAATATTTGGTTCTATTATGCTTTATTAGGGATTAAATAATTTTTTCATTAGAATTTTAAAAATTAAGTACCGCTGTGACTTATCAATGAGAATATAATCATCAACCTCGGTGATTCTATATTTCTATTCAAACTAATCCTTAAAGATTAATCGTTGCAACCGTATCAAAACTTAAGCAATAGAATCAAGATAGTCAAATACAAATCACGCCATCGAAAGATATAAAACTCACCAATATTATTAATATTGTGTATATATAACTTTTATCTGGCTGTACTGTTCTAATTAATTTTTAATAAAGTATAATAAAGGAAGTGCTTATAATCCATCCCCAAATCGTAATACGAGTAAAATTTTTAAAATTAAGAAATTCATTTGTAATAAATACATTAACTAGAGTATGTCCCGTGCGATACACGGTATTAATATACATATAATTTATAATATTTATATGAATTTTATAAATTAAAATAATTTAAACACAACTAATTATATCATATAGAATGAAAATAATCCATGCAGTACATATTTTTTTATAAATAACAAATAAATTACTATTAAAATCAAATTTTATTACTTTAATATAGGATAAGCTATGTTGCACGGATACGGACACGGCGACACGGACACGACACGATACGGACATGGCGACACAGATTTTTTTGTGAATTTTCCACATGAAAAGTGTCGGACACGGGTGTCGGACACGACAAGACAAAATAATATTTTTAGAAGTGTCGGTGCATTAGAGACGGTAAGAGAAAATTGCATGGCCAAATTATCAATTTTTATGAATTTTATAGATATTTGCAAAAATCCCCATATATATTAGCCTCATCTCATCGGGACACCCTTGATCGTAGAAACGACAGGAAAGGCCTCGTGATTAACATTCTGCAGTTCCTTCAGCCAATCAACTTTACGTTCATTATTCAGTCGCATGCATATGCTCGGATACGATTTTGTTTCCAGTACATATAATTGTTTTTCTCATTATTTTAACCTTTTGAGCACTTCTAAGTCCTGTTTGTACCCAGAAATTAACATTTAAAATTTTTTGAAAACGAAGCTAGTTGTCGGAACCCTAGCTTTGACCCTGGTTTCAACTCTATTAAAACCCCAATATTCCATTTGCCAAACCTCCATATTCAGTCAAAACAAAGCAAACGTTCCAAGTTCATCACTTTCAACAAAGATTTCGAAAAAATGGCTTTTGCAAGTCGTTCAAGATTGCTGCTCAGTGTTCTCATCATTTTGCTTGCTTTAGGGTTGTTCACTTCTGATGGTTATCAAGGTATAATAGCTCAAAAACTATTCACTTTTTCAACGTTTCAAGATATATACATACATATATATAGTTCTAATTAATTCTTCTTGTTTCTTTAACAGGAAAAACTGCAACAAAGAGAGAAACTGGAAAGGAAGTGTCCCTTCTGGTTAGTGTGCATGTTTAATGATTATATTGCAGTTAATTTTCATGATTATTGTAATAATTACTAATTAAAATTGGAAACAGGAGTCTTTTGATGGTACTGTGGCTGCTGCTTATGCCAAAGTGGGATATTTTATTGGGGGAAGAAAAATGCTGCAAGGTCTGGATGATAAAACAGTAGTCATTTCAGGTATAATCTTTATTTTGCCTAAAAGAACCAAGTACTATACTGTAAAAATTAAAATTATTACTTACACTTTTATTTTGTACCTTGCTCTAGGAAAAAATAAGCCATCTGATCTTGAGAAATCTTTCCAAGAACCAATACACGAATTCAAACATGACCACGTTGATTTTCAGGTAGATCTTATTTATTTATTTATTTAATAATCATACGAACCGAATCAAGGGTCGTGAGTTTGTCATCTCGGTTAAATTTTAAAAAAAAATTCAAAATAAAAATAAAAATCATACTTTCATATTATCATGAATTTAATAACGTTATGTTTCTGCATTTTTATCACTTTCTCCCAGGAGAAGGTTGGACCTCCAGGAGTTCCGAGTGAAGCCACAGTTAAAAACTCAGGCAAAGCAAACGTGTTTACGAGAGGCGACGATAACAATGACGAGAGAAAAGCGTTTGACGAGGTTGCGAACCTTATGGTCAAGGATTACAAGGGGGGTGGCCGGCCTCGAAGGAAGCCCCCGATCAACAATCACGAGCCGAAGGATTAAGGATTTATTAATCGTCATTAATTAGTGATAATGTAGTTTATTAACATAATATAGGTTCTTAGGCTTCACAATTTTGTTCCACCGAGTGAAGTCTCCCCTAATATATAGTACTAGTTAGGAATTATAAGGAGTGTTTTGTTTGATAATTAGCATGCAGTATAGTTTTTTCAAAAGTATAGGGTTAATTTGTTTCTGTTTTCTTTGTCCCAATGTGGAGGATGTAGAAACTTTGTTAGTATTGTACATTATACAATACACTTGCTTTCTTTAATTCTAGTTTTAATGTTACTAAATTTAATTTCTTTATAGAAGTAATTACAAATGCTCATTAATTCTAAGGCTAATTATAATTTTCTATCCAAAATATGGTTTTTTCCTACACTTTATAATATGATTAGTTTGGTACCTGAAGTAATTTTCTAATTATTTTAAAATTTTGTGAGAATAAAAAACAATTTAACAAAACTTTTAGAAAAAAAAAAGTAAGTCTTAAGAACAGCTTAAATAACATATTTTTTTTAAGGTAAAAGGTATTGTGAAATTGCTCTTTTACTCCTAAAAAAATATCAAAATGACAAAAACTTACTTTGGATACTAAACTGTAACACTTATCATATTTCAAGTAAAATTTATTAATATAGGGATAGTTGGGACCAACATTGATCCTCGTTTATACTTTATTAAAAAAAAGTAAAAATTATTAATATTAAAAACTTGGTATGACAAAGTAAAAAAAAGTAAAATTCAAAAGAGAAAATGTAATTAACCCTTAAATTTGAAGAAAAATTTGAATAAGAGTTACGTAAGAGGCTCTAAAAATTTATAACACCTTATTTTTCATAATCTTTTAACGAGAAAAATGTATTTTTGGTATATCAACTACCCCAACTTAGTAAAATTAGTACATTTTTTTTTATGATTCGGGTCGGATATCCACCGGATTATCAATATTCTGGCGAAAATTATACCACAAAAGCGAAAATTTTAAACATATTGTCTTTTTTTTTTCACCAAAAAAAAAAATGTACTAGTTTTGTTAAGTTGGGGTAGTTGGTATGCCTAAAATAAATTTTCTCATCTTTTAACTATAACTAGTGGTGACAACGTGCGTTGCACGTTCTTCATTTGTATCATTTACTATAAGATTTATGCTTTTATTTATTTTAATGAGTTAAAGTATTAATAAATTTTAATTTGATTACATAAATGTAATAACATTATTAACCAATTTACTTTATTTTTAATCAAATCAATTTTACTACTTTTAAAATTTTAACTTCCAAGTGTATATGCAATAAATAATCGATTATAGGAACAAAAAAAACCGTTATAGTATTTTTCAAAAGAAAAAGAAATCATAGTCACACTCCCACTTTCACTCACACGGACACATACCAAAATTTTGTATTAATGTTCTCTCCATAATCACGAACATTCTCTAAGGGTCGAGCCAACTAAATAAACGATCGATATATTAAATTAGAGAAACAATAAAAAGTTTTATTTTTATTTTTAATCTTTATTAAGATATTTAGATGAACTAAGTAGGTTTTTTATAATATTTTTATTAATTAATAATTATTTTTATTTATACATTCCGTTTGTTTAATTATATAATTAAATTTTTTTATAAGTAGCATAAATAAATTAGATGGATGTATTTCTTTTTAATTCATCTAAAATTTATTTTAGCCATGTAAATATTCTGACGTGTGAACAACACGACATAGTCCCTTTGTCTGTCTAATGTTTCACATTTCTCTCTCCCACTCACATAAACACATTAAAGATTATTTATTAAATAAGTTCAATATTTACTGTTTTATTTTTTATTAGAAGCATAAAAAGACGTGGATTAAATGGATATTATATGTTGGAAAGTAGGGCAGAAACGACATTTCGGTGGCCATGGCAATGGAGAACTAATGTAAGGCTGTGTTTACTGCATTCACTTTTCAGTTTTCACATTTGTATTTTCTTCATTATTTTCTGAAAGAAAGCCTAAGATTAAGTTTTATATTTTTATGATATTTTGGTGTTGCTGAATTGTCATTTCCCCACCCCGCCTACAGGTCCTGCTGCCACCACCGGTCAATTGCTGACTTCTTGTACTTTAGCCGCACCAAGCCACCCACCATTCTCACCATGTCGCCGCCACCATCAATCATCCCCACAGTCGCTGCTTACCTTTCGTCTTCTCCTCCGAATCTTTGCCGCCGACAGCACTACCTCCATTCAGGCCACAATACCCACCCCAATCTAGTATCTTCGGCATTGCATTTTCTGCAGGAAACACTCACTTGAGATTTGTTTATTGATGTATTGCATTTTTTGCATGCCTCACATCATAAAGAAGATTTATTTTCAACTTTGTCAACCACTCCTTTAAAGCTATAATATGTATCTTGCATTGTTTAAAAAATATAACCAATATTAATTTTTTTGCTATTATATATTAAATGAATAAATTATAAATAAATATATCAAATTAATTACCTCAAATAGCGTAAATCTTTTGTGTATGATGTCTCTTAGCGTCGCTTCTTTTATGCTTTTCATTCTTTCTTTCATTGATAACGCATGTATATCGAGTGATGGTGAACTTGTTTTAAATCTAATAACATATAGAGTATGTATTAGAGTTAAAAATAAAATACTAAGTATGTAATCGAATATTTGAAATGTTATGGTTAAAAATAAAAAACTAAGTAATTTCAAGTATTTCAATTCTTACCTTTGTTGCATAAGGAGAACTTTTTTTCGCATTGGTTTACTTCTAAAAATGAGGCTTGTGTAGTTTGGAGTTGAAATTCACCTATTGACAAATAATAAAATTAAGGTTATGTATTTATAGAGATATATACATATAATTATATATGAGAGTTTTGAGCTTATTTGAGTTTTTACCCATATATTTTTTTGCTTTGACTTTTCCAATAGTTATTACAGGATGTTCGCCAACTATTTTTTTTTTTAATTTTTGGCCTTCATTTGTAGCAAGATCATCCCAAAGGCTGCAACCATTGTAAAATGCCTATAAAATAATAAAAACAATAATGTAATAATTTCATTGAAAACATTTAATTAAGAAATATAAGACATGAATGTTTGATTTTTTGTCGAAATACTATGCATTATATATATAATACTTACTCATTGTTGACTAATGTAATTTCTCTAACATATGCATGGACACCATTGTAAATTTGTCGTTCTTTAACTTCGCTGACTTTCCATATAATTCCAAAAATATCTACGATTGGATTTGCATCATAAACATTGATAGTAAAATGATAAAAGAAAAAAAAAAAGAATTAACACAATTTACTATAATATTAAAAGATAAACTTATACCAATTGGGCCCTGTTGTTCTTCGTTTATATCTCCAAAATCAGTAAAGTTGTAGGTGACTTGGTTTGTTATACACGCATGAGCATTCGTCACAATAGTATACTTCTTTAATAGAAGTTTTTTCTCATGGTGAGGGTTAATGAAGTCTGCATTAACTTTTCTAATTTCTCCATTAGAAATATTATATGTTCCATTGGTTAAAAACCTTCATTCAAAGTGGTTGATATCTTCATTGAACATTACGACTCCAATTGTTGTGCCCTGCGAAAAGTGTTAATTATTTTAGTATGCTCGTATAACAATATAAAAATAATATTATAATTGTACTTACTTCATCATCCACCATGATCATCTTCAAAAATTTTGTTCCCTTTTGTCCGCGCACCATCTCGAATCCAAGTCTTAATAGTCTAAGTTTTATAGTGAATGACTTCTGATTTGACTCGAGCGAGTTGATAGTTGCTCCAATTTTTCCAGATTTATTGAAGATACGACTACCAATGTCATATTTCTTGTCAATTTCCTTGCTAGATTGAATTGTGTTTGATTCTAGATCTTCTTGGGAAAGCATTTTCATCTTGAATATTATCATCAACTCTATCTTTATCTTCCTTAGTTATGTCAGCTTTTGTAGTTTTCCATGGTCTGCCTCTTTTCTTTGTAGGCGTCTTTGCTGACTAACCATGGCCTTTATGAATGTTATCGGAAATATTACACAATGTTTGCTTTCTTTCTTTTTCCATTTTTTGCAACAAAATTATAAAAAATAAAACAATATGCTGAAATATTTTAAACTTAGGTAAATAAGAAAAAGGATTAAGATATTTTAAACTAAGGTAACATAAATCAGAGTATTAAAGTAATTCTTTTCAAGAGAGCTAACAAAATAAACTTTCATAAATAAAAATTAATAATAAAGTACCATAAATTTAAGAGATCTTAAAAACCCCCTCTGCTGGTGTCTCGTGGAAAAACTTGCCAAAAACACCATTTAAATAATTTGTGATATGAATAAATTTAAAAAGAAGTCCCCTGAAATTACCCATGAATATGTAAAGAAATTGTTACAGAATAAATTATGCTCACCTGAAAATTTTTAGCGTGCCGAGTTCTATGTGTGCCGTGTAATACATATTACCCGAGAAACAAAGTATCTTAAATCCTGAAGTATTAGGGTAAATCCTTTTCTGATAGATATTAGAAGAGAATTAGAGTTAGAATAGATATAAGAATAATTAAGAAATATTAGGATAAATCCTTTATTTATTTATTGATATTAGAAGAGAATTAGAGTTGGAATAGATATAGGAATAGTTAGACTTTGATTAAGTATTTTACGATATAATACTATAAATCCAATATTTATATATATTAGAACAGAATTAGAGTTAGAATAGATATAGGAATAATAAAGAGTTAGAATGGATATATGAATAATTAGACTTTCATTAGAATTATGATAAACTAAAATTATAATTGATTACGTGTTTTATATTATTTTTTAGCTAGAATAGAGGTCGATAAAATTAGAATTTGATTAAATGTCTTACACTTCTAATATTTCAAAATTTTATTTTGAAAAGGAATGCACTTAATTCAAATGACCTAATTATTTCTTTATTATTTTAATTGTAAGACAAAGTTACGGTATATTGTGTTTGAAAGTTGAATTTAATATTTTTGTAAATTAGAGTTGAACAATTAGATCAAATGAGTTTATAGGTGTTGGAACAATTAAATAAAAAAAAAGAGTAAATAAGTTTTTTTATATTTCGTGTACATTGATTTCACCATAATTATTTTAAAAAAATTAAAATAGATTAGATGGATTTTTTTTAGACTTAGATTTGAGTTTGATGGAATTTGAATTTTTTCAATTTATTGTGTAAATTTTAATTACTTATTTATTTTAGATAAAAAGTAAGCTATAATATTTTCTAAAGTTAAATGGGCTTCTCAGTTTAAGTGTGTTTATCGTTTGTTTATTGATATTAATAAACAATTTGAATCGGGCAAATATATGGAAGCTGAAAATGTAGATCGTCTTTGCATGTTTTGCCATTCGTAGATTATACACTACTACTAGTAATAAGGGAAATTTACATCTAGGTATTCTGCAGTTAGCCATAATTATAAATCAGGACCTATTCTTTCGTTTTTTACATATTAGTCCCTAAAGTTTGATTCCATTTGAGGGCTCTACCTTCTGTTAGGGTTCCGTCAGGTTTACCAAACGCCCATAGGGACTGTTTTGTTATATACAAGAAATACAGGGGTCGTTTTGTAAGGTGATAAAACATTGAGGGGTCGTTTTGTAAGATGTTAACAAAAAATTCAAGGGTATTTTTGGAAGAACAGGTCAAAAATTTGAC
>JBBMKE010000010.1:10675567-10690123 GCA_037834125.1 Lippia alba | reverse complement strand
GTTTTCTTGCAGCAATGTGGGATGTTGCCTTTGAACTTGGAGCAGTCCCCTTGTTCTGTGGTCTGTGCACCAACCATGGACCATATCACCTCCTTCTTCGCCCACGTCCACCCGACCGTCCACCCGGGGCTCATTATGTGCCGGTACATTTGGAAATTGTTCATCGTCACAATGGCCTAACGGAAGGAGCGAAAGAAACATTCAGTGCAAATTATTACCTTTTGAGGAAACATTTCAATAGTGTAACCAAGCTAGTGATCGAGTCAGGAACACAGATTAAAAAAAAAACGTCGAATTTGAACTTTTCAAGCAAGATTTTCATGATAAGTGATTGATAACAAGATTTAGTAGAGGGCACTAACCACATAGCCGTCTGGCGTCCAAGACATTATGTCCCATTTGATCGTAATGTTCCCATTCGGATCCAGCGGATCATAGGCAACTGCAAAGAAAACCGATTTTTTCAAGAACCAAACTAAGTTGCATAAGTGATTGAACAATGAAGAGGTGCAACTCATTACCCACGGATGTGAAGAACACACAAAGGAAGAATGCAACTGCAAACCTCATGGTTGCTTCCAAACTATACAAGATTATAGTTTCATGTAATGTGTCGGAATTCGAGCAAAATATTCGGGTGTAACAACCTTGTTTGGAACGAAGATGTTTAAAATGCAAGAAAGAAACGGGTAAAGTGTAAGTTTTTTGTAATGTTTTTGAGATGTTTCTCCTACTGGCAGTTGGAAGCTAGTCATATTTTGCTTTGGAGTTCAGTTTTTCCAGTTCATTATATACAAGTGGTGGGAAATTCCTGCATCTTGAAGCAAGGGCTTAAATGTAATATTTAGAAGTATGGACAGGAATTTTAACGAGAAAATCAAGTGCTTTACCTTACAATCCCTCTCCACTTTGTTAAGAAAAAAATGAGTGAAACTTAACCAAAATTTAGTTGAATTTTAGGAAAATCTTGTGGAGTTTGACAGGTGTTCTTGAAAATAGGTGATATTAAACCTAGAAATTCAGAAATTAAAAATTCTAACAACTCAACCCTAAAAATATATTAATCTTTTTTTTTCTTAAAAAATAATTTTCTTATAATTTATTTATTTTTTTATTTTGGAAGCATGTTGAGAGAATTTTGATTGAAGGAAAGATGTTTTTTCTAAAAAAGAAATAAATTTTTGGTACACATGTTTTTGTCAGGTGTCTGAGTTAGAGCGAAGCAAAAGAAACAAGAAGAGATGTGGACGTGTTGCAGACTGCAGCTCTAAATAATGACATTCCATCTTTCTAAATTCAACTAAATTTCAAGTATTTTGCAGAAATTAGAAATGGTTCGAGTTCTAGGGGTTTCTGGTCACGAAATTCTTAAATAAAATCTGAAGATTGGTGTAACTTTTACTTATAATTTAAGAAAATATAATCAGGACTCATTTATGGCTTGAATCCCAAATATTGTAAATGGAAGCAATTTGGGATTAACCTAACGTTATCCCGTAATATTGTGACTTATGTTGCACGGATACGGACACGGCGATACGGACACGACACGGATACGGCGACACGAATTTTTTTGTGAATTTTTCACGTGAGAAGTGTCGGACACGGTGTCCGACACTAGTGTCGGACACGACACGACACGACAAAATGATATTTTTAGAAATGCCGGTGCATTAGAGATTGTGACAGACGAGTTTTTAATTATAAGGCACACCTATAAATAATTTTAAAAATACTATCATATTGTGTCGTGTTCGATATTTATAACGCACACTTCTCACATAATAAATTTTATTATTTGTATCGTGTGGTGTCCATAAATGTTTTTTTAAGGGTTAATCTTATTTTACACCCCAATGTTTGGGAATTTTTGCACTTTACTACCTAAATTTTAAAATTTGTATGTTAGTATCCAATTTTTAATTTTTTTTTAAACACGCACACCCAAGCGGGGATTCAAAATCGGGATCTCGCCGTATCCAATTTTCAAATTTTGTTGCACTTAAGTACCCAATTTCAGATCCTACCAATAAGAATAAGACACCAGCCAATAAAAAAATTAAAAAAATTAAATACTAAAATATAAAATTTCAAAAATTAATTACTAATATGTAAACTTTCCCAACTATTAGGGGTGCAAAATAAGATTAATCCTTTTAAAAATTGTAAAACTGTCGAGCCCAATAATATGGGCTAGAGAAGCCCATTTATACATAACGAAATTCTTCTTTTAAGCCCATTTATTCAGCCTTCAAAGTCCAAAGTTCAATGTGGCACCCAAAACATTTAAATGACTGATATCTACTTTTAAAAAAAAAAATTGAATCCGTATAGCCCACTTACATGGTCTGACCATTAAAATATAAAACTCTTTTTTTATTAATGGTAATTGTATTCTTAAAAGGTTGAACTTGAAACATATAATTAAACAAATATAGCGTCAAAACGATAGTGTGATCGTAATTATTTACCTGGCATATATAATTTTGGAATAGTCTAATTTGGAATACAAATCACATAATTGAATTTGGAATAGTCTAATGGCGTGAGCAAAATCACGCAGAATGAAAGAAGAAAAAAGGGATAAAATAAGAGGCCGCCAAAGCACCTGGTTTTATTGTCCAAGTCAAATAAACTTAATCCCAGCACACTGAAACACAGTCCCTCTCCTTAGGAAACTATATCTTTTCCATGCAATTGTCAAATAAATAGTATTATAAGTGCTGCATATGATCCTATCATATTCCAGAACAACCTTAGTCATAACGACTTCTCTTTGCCCTAGTCAATTTCTAACAAGTATAAATATGGACAAACCCTTATACACTGTTATAAGCATAAAAAAAAAATCTTACATTATATTTGTTCCTAGTTTAAGAGGCATTTACATCTCTACAATTTCTGTAAAGTTTTAAGCTTACGCGACTTTAATACGGGCAAATTATCGTGATGGGGCGATGGATCAAACCAGAGGTATATATGCCTTCTTTCCTCTTTCACGCATTTTTGGATGTATTTATGGTTTTTTTTTCTAACACACATTCTTGTAAATTGTAATTAGAAAGATTCAAACTCAAAATTATTATTCTCGAAAAAGAATTCATAACCATTGGACCAATTATTGTCGGCACCTATAGGTTGTTATTCTAGTATTCTAATTTCTATTATTAGAGATATTTTTTTATTAAAAGTTAAATTGTTAGCGACCTTAATGTTATTGATAAAGCCCGGGAGTTTTTTGAAATTATCAAGGAGAGTATATATTTAACTTTTGCTTTAAAGAAATCTTCTGCAACATATTTATATAATTATGCAGTATATTTAGTTGTGACTTCCTAATTAATTGCATAATTCTAACTAGATCTTGTTATAGATATACGATTTCGTTTTTTTGTAACATTTTGGGTGATAATATATAGTTTATTGGTGGCTAATTAAACAATATAAATTATAAAACAGGTATACCCTCTTATGGCTGCTATGAGCTTCGTAACTGGGATGTGCGTATTTCAGCTCACAAGGAACGTTCTCCTCAACCCTGATGTCAGGTATAATGAACTTGCTTTTAAATTATTTTCCTGATATATAATTATTTATATTAAAGATATTTTACATTATGCTGATATGAATTGTTTTGTTATATGAAATTTGCCTCATAATTAATTTATTTATTTATTTATGTGCAGAATTAACAAAGCTCATCGCACAACAGCAGTTCTTGAAAATGAAGAGGAAGGAGAAAAGTACGCCGAGCACAGCCTCCGTAAGTTCCTCCGCACACGGCCGCCGGAAATCATGCCCGCCATCAATCGGTTCTTCACCCAAAACAAGCCCTCTTAAGTTCCGCTGCCGCGCTCGCCGGAGATTTATGTTTGACAATAATTTATAAGTTTGTTGAATAATATTCTATTTTTCATGCATATTGTGAAGTTTGGTTATATAATTATATTTGTACATTTACTAAATTAATATTGAATAAAATAAAAAATGTTACCTTAATTCTTATTCTTTTTCATTATCCCAATTCCCATCTTGCATTGATATTATTATTAGAGGATAACATTCTAAGTATTATATTAATTAATATCTGAACGAATCATGAAGTTCAAAAGATTGATACGCACACTCATTATTATTATACATACAAATCACAATTCTAAGTATTATTAAAGTCTAGTACACATAATTCACATAAGTAAGAAATGTACATAATGCATAAATACAAACATGATAAGCGATATGAATATGATACGATACGAATATGATGCGATACTTATTTTTTTATAAAATTTTCACATGATATCTATCGAACACGAAATGATATAATAAGATAATATTTTTAGAAGCATCCAGTGCACACATATGGCTAAACAAAAATTATTAAGATAAAATTCAAAATTAAAAACAAAAAGGTTATTTTCTCTTATAAAATTAGGGGACAAAAATCAAAATGGCTAAACGAGAGCAATTAATGAATTTTCCAAAAGGCCTAATTGGGACATATTATTATAACGTCATGATAATTTGCCAAAAATACACAAACACCCAAAGCATTCATTACAATTTGCCACTTATATATGTTGTTAGGATAACTGTTTATTTGTCACAATTCTGGCTCCTTCTTCAGACGAAGCATTCCTCAAACATATCCCTTCATTTCATAATTTCCCCCAACAATATTAAACTAGAAACAAGAACAAAATTCCAATGAAACCTTAATATAGGTTTTAACTTCCTTTTATTTATGTATTCACTCCGAGAGCACCATGCCTTTCGATAAACTTTCTCTATCACTGATTGTAGCAGTTATGCTGGCGGCCTCGCCGCTACTTACTACTGCAGCGGCTGCATGCTCCCATGGAAAATGCAGGGTATTCTAGTAATTCCACTCAAATTATTTCAATTATTGAGTTATTTACATATTTCATCCTGTGTTAGGTGAAATTGGTAAGAAAAACTCTATGTTACAAAAATTAACACAACAAACCCTGTGGTTTCAAAATATTTGCATGAAAACCCTGTGTTACAAATATTAACATAACAAACGCTGTGTTTTCAAAATATGCATGGAAAACCCTATGTTTTCAAAATATTTACATGGAAAACCCTGTGTTAGGGTTCGTCATGCAAATATTTTGAAAACACAGAGTTTTTTATGTTAATTTTTATAATATAGGGTTTCCATGCAAATATTTTGAAAACATAGAGTTTGTTGTGTTAATTTTTGTAACACAGTGTTTTTTTTGCTCATTTCACCTAACACAGGGGGTATGGTGTATATAACTCTTCAATTATTATCACTATTATTATTATTATTATTATTATTATTATTATTATTATTATTATTATTATTATTATTATTATTATTATTATTATTATATATGCAGTTGATGGATGCTTGTTCGAGGGACGATGATTGTGGAAAGGGACTCTATTGTCTTAGTTGTGAAGCAGGATTTCCCGGTTCGAGATGTGTCCGATCAAAAATTACCGATCAATTTCATATAGTGGTTGATTTCTTTCACTTTAAACAGATAAATCAACCTTAATTCTTTTGGTCCATGAAAATTGGACCAATTTGTAATAACTAAAGTTTATTATTTTGGCAGAACAATTCTCTTCCATTCAACAAGTACGCATTTTTAACGAGCCATAATTCCTTCGCAATAGAACGGGAGCCCTCCCACACTGGAACTCCAAGAATAACCCTCTCTAATCAAGAAAATACAATCACGCGACAACTAAATGTAAACATACCCGCTTCCGCTCAAATTTTATGAAATTACAAGAAAAATCTCTATACTAATAATATTTTTGTCCAAAAGAAATGAAATTTCAGGGACCATATTATTTATTTGGTATAATTCAGAGACTTAATTTTCGTAAATTCATCATATTTTAGGAGTGGCTGATGTATATATGTAATTACTTAGTTAATTATTATTTAATTTCAACTAAACCAATTTCTTTATAGGATGGAGTTCGTGCATTGATGCTTGATACGTATGATTTTAAAGGAGAAATATGGTTGTGCCATTCCATTGGAGGCAAATGTCTCGACTATACTGCATTCGTAAGACATTATCTCTACTCCACTAACACTGGGTTTTTTCTGCTATTTTTGCATCACATAGTATTTATGATGCATACAGTTCTTAAATTAAGAAAGAGACTAATTTGTTACTAAGTGCCCTTAAACTCTTGTGAAATTCTCGTCCATTGAACAAATTTTCATTGAAGGTTAATTTAATTAAGTGCAGCGTATTAACTTACGTACAGGAACCGGCAGTTGATACGTTGAAGGAAATCGAAAGATTTCTGAGGGGAAACCCATCAGAAATAGTGACAATAATATTGGAAGACTATGTTGAGACACCAAATGGATTGAGCGAAGTATTCAAGGAAGCAGGACTAATGAATTATTGGTTTCCATTGTCCAAAATGCCTAAAAATGGACAAGATTGGCCATTGGTACGTGACATGGTCGCTAGGAATGAGAGGCTAATTGTGTTCACTTCTGTAAAATCTAAGGAAAAGACTGAAGGAATTGCTTACCAGTGGAACTACATGGTGGAGAATCTGTGTAAGAAACCACAACTCGTATCTACTTAGATTTTACTTGGATTCTTTTCATTCTTTCGGTTAAATTTGCAATTTTCCGGTGAATTTCGAAATATTTACTAACTAATATTCAGTTAATTGTACATGACATTCTTAATTTTATTATCCCTATTATATGTACAATATTTTTTAAAATAAAAAATAAATTATTCTTTGGAAATAGCATGCAATATTCTTTGAAGTTTGTCAAAATTCCCATATATTTTATTAATTTGGCTATAAGCGGAAATTTTGAATCTTTCACTACATACTTTGAATTTGGATGAAATAGGTAGAAGAAAAGGTCCAAATGAAGTAAATTTATGGGACGGACTTTCCAATTTCCCAGCAATAATTCATACAAAAGATAAACATGAATTAAACATCGTTTTGGTCGCAGTTGTTTTACTTTTACCATGTGATATGCTCAGTAAATACTTTAATAATTCTTAAATCTGTTATTAACGTTTGGAAAATGAATAATATGATCAGATGGAGATAATGGAATGATACCAAAAGTGTGCGTGAATAGGGAGGAATCTTCAGGTCTTAATGACAAGACTAAATCTTTGTTTCTGATGAATTATTTCGGATCAATTCCAAGCAAGAAATTGTCATGTGTTTACAACTCTGAAGATCTTCTCAATATGGTGCAAACATGTCACCATGCTGCAGGTGAACGATGGCCTAATTTCTTGGCTGTGGATTTTTATAAGGTAATTGATCAACAACCTCTATTTTTGCCCGCAACTGCAAATATATGTAACCACTTTGTTTGAAGTAAATAACATAAGAGTTTTTTAACTAATTTATGTAGCATAGGTCTTTTTGGCAAATTGGAGCTAACACAGGGGGTTTCGTGCAGCTAACTCACGAATTTACACATAAACTCATTGCGCCGTTTATAATTTGCTAATGGTTAAGATTTTGACGTGTAATACTGGTGGTAGGAATACCATACTAATTTTGATAAGATTTGGTATTCGTATGAATTGGGGTTGTGTAATTGTGTTTTCCAATATTATAGAGGAGCGAGGGAGGAGGAACATTTCAAGCTGTCGACACTTTAAATGGAGAGCTCTTATGCAGACACAAGGACGTTCGTGAATGTCATGTAAGTCGATTGCCCGATTACTGTTTAATTTATTTATAGAGCGTTTATTTTGTATTTGATAAAAGTACACAGTTTCCTTCTTATTTTCGAGATTTTCGTGTAACCTTGATGAATCAAGATTTCAACATTTGCAGCGAAGATCTATCGGATGAGGATGTGAAGGAGGATACATACATCAACTCTTAATTGATTAGCTTAATTATACTGGGATTTCATGGATTTGTAGTGATTTCGAATTATCGGAATGAGATTGATAATGTTACAGGTTTTAATAATGAGCTTAATTTCGTTACTCTAATTTGGCTAACAAGAAATAGGAAATATTTTTAGACTACCTAAGTGATGATGCTGTTGCTAAAATTATATTCACCTTCTTTCTTTAATTTCTCGCGTAGGATTCGCTCGTCTTTCATACTACTACAGTCGTATGTACAAAAGATTTAGCTTTTACCGATTATATTCCAAATAACCTCCAAAGTTTATTGCAAATTAATTAGTATTTTCGTATACTGTCAATATAAATAAAAAAATTATTATTATTTAAATATATTAATTTACGTTGTTCATCCTAATATATATTTTATAACTGATTTTAGTATAATTATTAAATTTGTAACAAATAAATGAATAACTATTAATGAAAATAATTAAATAAAAAATATGGCCAAGAAAAATAAAAAATAAAAAAAATGAAGTGAGGAAAAAGTGAAATTAATAGATAAATAAATAAATAATCCACACGTTGTCCAGTAGTGGGGAAAAATAAATATATAAATAAAAAAATCAAGAGCTCTACAGACCAAATTCTCCTTTCCCTTAATATAATAACATAGATTATGTACAAAAATGTATTGTGTCAAAATATTTATTCAACTGTGAAAAAATATGAAAAAGATAATTTACACGTATGAGTCACTCAATTACAACTAACATATATTCTTTTCACTTTATCTTTCCGTGGGCATTTTAATTTTAATAGTTGAAGCAATATTTGGATTGCGTCTGATTGTATGTATGTATGTGTTGGTTGTCCGGGTTGTTTTTATTTTTTAATATATGAGGGGAGGGGTCTCACTTAAAATCCATCATCGTTGTGACCGATTTGACAAAAAAATAAAAAAAGAATTTAATTTATATAATAATTGATGAGTTTAGAGACTGTATTCACATTCGGACCAAGACATGATTTTAAATTACACTAACATATTTATGTAATTATGTACATACTACCAAATGAAGTGATTCAAATTTCAAACATAGTAGTGCGAAATTTTCAACACGCTATATTCTTTTTTTTCAACACGCTATATTCTAACAAAGGTCGAATACGTCCATTTCACATGTACATATGGCACAATTTAACCGCATTACACATGTTTTGTGACTACCATTGCCCAATTCAAACTGTCCCAACCAATACGCTTAGGATCGGATCGGGACTGACCACTTAAGATATAAAACTCTCTCTATCAATGATAATTGTATCCTCAGAATTTGAATTCGAGACTTTTAATTAAATTAACATAATTCCGAAAAGCTAAGTAATATCACTTAGTGGTGAAATGCATACATATATAATCAAAGACATTTTAATATTACTTGAAATGGACTTCCCCATACCGTACGTAGGGGCATGACCTTTGTATGTTCTTAATTAATCAATTCCCGTCTTTTGTTGCTCTACATACCAAATATAAACGGCATAATTCCTTCGGTTACTCAGTCCAAAAACATAATCATATATTACAAATTTCCTCCTAGATTTTATATACCTATTTTGGCCGTGTGAAATGTAGAATTTTCTATTTATATGTTATTATTTTCTGAACAAGATATTCTGACGATATATGCAGTTCTTGGTGGCCGCGCCATGGTTGCGCCGGAGAGGTTTTTTGCAGTAATCACGGCGGCGGTGCTTCTGTTGAGACTCGTGGCGGCGGAGGTGAATTATAATGTTTGGAATATGGTTTTTGTGGATTAATTTGGAATTAATATTAGTTATATGTGTGTGTATTTGTGTTTGGTTTAAAGTGGTATTGTTTATGATTGATGATGCAGCTGGGAGATGGATGTTCGGAGAATTCTGATTGTGGGGATGGACTTTATTGCTTATCTTGTGCAGCGGATCTTGATGGATCAACCTGTGTTCGATCCACGGCCACCGATCAGTTCCGATTACTGGTTTTCTTTTTTTCTCTCTCGATTTCTCTCATACTGTACTTTAGTATTTTTTTCAATACGAGAACTATGATTCTATGAAGGGAGTCTGTTTAAGGAGATTGGTAATCTCACCTGAAAAAAATATGAAAATAATTTGGGATGATTACACTAGTGCAAGCTGTAAAAGTAAAACCAAAGAAATTAAAGGTAATTTGGCCATTATAATTATAAATCCAAATTCAAGTATTAATCAAAATGGGTTGAGTGATAAAATTGAGTATGCATCAAAAAATTAGACATAGATATTGTAAAAATGTGTCTATCGACATGTATGAATTGGGGTGCCTTTAAGGTATGTCCTTGTTAATTTGTCTGTATATCTTTTAAAATTTTGTAAGGAAATTAATTTGACCGGCCAAACCGGAAAGAATCTCATTCCTTTTACTTCTTTCCCATTTTAATTAGGCCATCTCTAGAAGGAAAAAAACAATTATGACTATTAATCTTTTTTTATCTAGTTTTGAAATGTTTAAGTTACCATCATAAATTTGATAAAAAAAATTAATTCTCATCCTCATCCCTATCGTTTTGGTGTTAATGTGTGGTTAATTTCCTACGAAAAATGAACGGCAAACAAACCTTGGATACAAAATTAAAAAGATGATCATAATTTGGGGACCACTTATTTTCTCCTTTTAAATTTATGATTTTAGGCAGATTCCTTGTACTGTCCTAAGACTTGTTAGAACTTATAAGTCAACTAATCAAAGTGGCATAGATTTCTCCTCAGCTCCGACCACAAAAATAATAAATAAGAAAAAATTACATTTGACTACTCTACATTTAGGCTTAATTATAACCTAATTCACGATTTTTAGAAAATTACAAATTAGTCCCTAATATTTGAGAACCGTTTATGGTCCTTAGGGTTCCATCATGTCATTCTCAAAATGCCCCTGATTTGTTGTTAAAATCATATTTTGTAGAGATCGTTTTGTTATTTTTGTAAACTTTAGGGATGATTTTGTAATTTTGGTCATATATTCAATGTAACACTCATAAAACCGTCAGGGGCATAAATGTACTTTTACAAATTCTGTTAAGGGACTTCTGATCAAACAAAATTTTAGGGACTAAAATATAATTTTCTAAAAATCGTGGACTAGATTGTAATTAGGCCTAAATACAGAGTACTCAGATGTAATTTTTCCTAATTATTAATTGATCTTAGGAAAAATTACATCCAACTACCTTGTATTTAGGCATAATTACAACGTAGTCTATGATTGTTTAAAAATTATATTTTAGTCCCTAACTTTTGTTAATATTTGTAATTAGGCCTAATTTTTTAAACTTTCAGGGATGATTTTTCATTTTTGGTCATATATTAAATGTAACACTCATAAAAGCATTTGAAATATAAATGTACTTTTACAAATTTCGTTAGTGGATTTCATAAAAATAAGAAATATTGGGACTATATTGTAATATTCAAAAGAATATGGATTGACTTGTAATTAAACCTAAATACAGGATAGTTGGATGTAATTTGTCATACCAATGACAAATAGATAATGGTGGAATCATTGGCTCATTCATCTAGTTTATATGAGAAATCATAGAAGACGCATTATAAAAAGAATATGTTATTATTTTTAATAATATATTTTTTTATTTGCTATCAAAATTTTCTGACCCTACTACCTCAAGATCCTGGATGAGTTGATCCCGGAGGAGTAGCCCCTGCTCCACGGATTTGTATCTCACACTCATGAGACTGAGTGCATCTTTTACTTTATCCTCAACCTTTCCGTCCACTTGACTTCACCCTCAACACCTTTCGTCCACGAATCAGGATAAATTTTGCGATCAAGACTCATATCACATAAGCCACGAATCAACTCATCGTAAATATAACCATATAACATGTCTCGTCTCACCATTTTATAAGAGGTTTCCAAGGTAGAGTAAACATTCCTTTCCTTGGTGTCTTCACACATGCCATTCCACATATATTCATAAAAGCATCAAGTTGTAGTAAATCTTCATCTCCTTAATCCAGCCCTCAATAATCATGTTCAATGTTTAGGCATCAAGCCGTGGATACCCTTTCTTCTCCATTATTCTGAGAACTTCAACGGCTATCATACTGTGGCCATCCTTGCATAGGGCATCAACCAAAGTTCCATATGTGACAACATCTATGTCTATGTCACACGACTTTTCTCTTATTATCTTCTTGAACAATTCTTTTGTTCACAACTCCTATTTTCCTTAACATACCCGACAAAACATGTTATCTCGATTTGTAAGAGAGAACTTTATCAGGAAAACAATCCTTCTTAAACAGCCTAGCCAAAATTGATAACCCAAAATAAACCCGAAGCCGCTTGGAAAGACAATAACACTTAAATGCATAACTCAAAGTAGAATCTTTGACTGAAATCTCCAACTCAATATCATCAGAAATAGAACGAGCCATATCCTCGGGATACTCTTTCAACTTAACCAGACGGGAAAGTAATTTATCAAACCGTAATGCAATAGTCAAAGGCGTGGTCACTTGATCATCCCATATATCACTCAATTTCTTGGATTCATTCGTCATTTTCTCTATTGGAACATCATCTGGAACATCATCTATATCCGATATTGTACCCAAATAACGAAAAGCTGAGGGAAACATAGCATTTCTCAAATCAATCTTGATTTTCTCTTGTGAAACGGCAACGACATTCGTGATCGATCTTCTTCTACCCAAATAACGAAAAGTTGAGGGGAACATATTTCCGAACAAGTAGCAGAAACTGTAACGATTTCAGGACGAATTTCAGGAGTGCAATTGAAGATGGAGATTGTGAGGTGTTTTTTTTTTCTTCCCTTCAGAAAAGTGTAATTTTGGGAAATTCAAGAAAAATATGTGTGAGGTAAACGGGTGTTTGATCTTTTCCCCTTCCTCTATCTTCATTGCTTGGAGCTGAAAAGTGGTTGTTTGTTGAGGCCTGTAGTGCTTGCTCCTCTTGCTCTTGTTGGTTCATTTTTTGTTCATGGACCAACAATGAGCTTTTTAGTTCATCGATCGGAAGAGTCTCTATGTCGTTTGATTCCTCGATTGAGCAAACAACATAGTTGAATTTCGGAGTCATTGAACATAGAACTTTCTCAATGATAGTCACATCTTCCATTTTCTCACCATTGATACGCATCTTATTCACGATTGCCATCGTTCTTGAGAAGAAATTTGAAACTGACTCTCCGTGCTTCATTCGTAACGTCTCGAAACTTATTCAAAGTGCTTGAAGTTGGGCACGTTTCACCTTTGCATTCCCGGCATATTTCTTCTTCATGGAATCCCATTTTTGCCTAGAGGTGTCTTTGCAAAGAATTGTCTCCAAGATTGATCTGTCAATGGCTTGAAATGGGTAATTTTTGGCCTTGAGATCTTTCAGCTTCATTGCTTCGAGTTCGGATTTCTGTCCATCAGTGAGTTGGACTCCATTTCCATATTCTGGTATCCCAAAATCGACGACCTGCCAAAACTCCTTTGATCTCAAAAAGTTTTCCATCAACTTACTCCAATGATCATAGTGACCATCAAAGCGTGGAATAGCTGCTTGATCAAATGTTGCTGCTGCATCAGATGCCATGATTTCACTACTGTTTTCTCACTCAAAAACTCACTTTTCTTGCTCACCAAATGGCTCTTGATACCACTGTTAAGAAATAGATAATACTAGAAAGAAGGGAAAAATAAGATAACTAAGAATATCCTCTGTTTATTGACGCCGGGAGAAAACTTACAAATACTCCAACAATATATAGGAAACTCTTAAGAAACCATCAGAAAAATAAGTCCACTAAACCACTAACTCTAACGTGCAAAAACAAAGACTAATTCAATGACTCCAACAAACTTCCTAAAGATTTGGTAAATAACAAACCACTAAATCTTATGGAAATAGGATAATTAATTTATTTCCTAATAGTTACCTCGCCCCCGTCGGTGGCAATGACGACGACGACCCTAGTACGCCGACGTCAGCCCCCACCGGCGAAATACATGCCTCGCACCGACATTTAGCTCTCTTGAAATTTATGAGATATGGCAGGAAGCCATTAGGAGACAATCAATGTCAAGTTCTCGTCCTGTGGGTTTGCAGGACAATGGAGGAACCCGCAATGGTGGTTTGCGGGAATCAATGGCGGATCCACCTTGCCCTTAGGGGGGTCAATTGACCCCTCTCAACCTTTTTTTTATATGTATATATTTTTGTGGTTGAAATTTTATTATTATATGTATATGTAATTTTATAAAATTTTCATTGTTAACCCTCGTAATCAAAATTAAAATTAACATCAGTTGGGGTCAATATATATTAAATTATTAATAATTGAGACCACACAAATTAAAAATTTTAAGTTTTAATTTTAGTTGGACTTTAATTTCTTATTCAAGACCCAATCAACTGCTGAATCAAACTCCTCCAATCAAATTCTGTTATATTTCAACTCATATTTCATCTCCTCTTCGCTACATACACAATAATAAAATCAAACTCCTCCAATCACCTGCATTGTAATCGGTTAGAGATATTTTTTAATTTATTTGTGGGCTTTCTTTTTTTATTTTATTTTACTATTGAATATAATTTTAGAATTAATTTTATTTTTATTTTACTATT
>JBBMKE010000010.1:10614448-10626902 GCA_037834125.1 Lippia alba | reverse complement strand
ACCATATCCCAAAGGCCAGTGCATCGAAGCTTTGGAAGGGTATTAGCAGGAGCTTAAAGTGCGTCGGGACTTTGGTTCACTGGAAATTAGGGAATGGAGAGGATATTGACTTGTGGAATGATAACTGAACAAGAAAAGGCCTTTTGAGGGACATAATTCAAGGACCGGTTCATGGACAAGATGAGGGTCTAGTGGTTAGAGACATCATGAATGAGCAAGGTGGGTGGAACCTGGAAATCCTGCGTACGCACATTCCAGCCAACGTTCGTAATATCATTATGGGCACCCCTTATCCCCATAATGGCGACGTGAATGATATCAGAATCTGGGGGGGGGGGCACTGCTTCGGGCAGTTTCAGCTGTAAGAGTGCTTACGCGGCCCTTGTTACACCGTTGTCAAATGTGGATGGGTCGTGGTCGATGATTTGGAAGAGTAAGCTGTCGGCGAAACTCAAAACATTCTTGTGGTAGCTGAACCACAACAGCCTTATGTGCAACGCGCTGCGAGTTGATCGACACATGGATAACGATGGAAGTTGTAGTAGATGTGGAGCTCAAAGAGAAGATCCAATCCATATCTTCAAGAAGTGTCCGGTGGTGAAGATCTTCTGGAAAAAAGTGCTCCCAACCAAGACTGGATTGATTTTAGTTCGATGGAGAGAACGGATTGGTTTCGGAAGGTGTGGAGAATGGATTATAAAAATGAGCTGATCCCAAATTGTGACTGGAGAATTACCTACGTAACTGGGCTTTGGAGCCTCTGAAAAATCCGAAATAAGTGGGAGTACCAAAGAGCAAGGGAGGCGATGAATATCACGATAAGCAACATGAAATGTTTGATGACGGACATTATGACTACTCAAGAAAAGGCGACATGCGAACGCCCTCCTCGTGGCATAATACGATGGCAAAACCCGTCACCGGGATGGGTCAAACTTAACACGGACGGTAGAGTTTACACTTCCCGCGACTCCGCGGCTGCGGGAGGAGTTGCCCGGGATCACAATGGTGAGTGGTTGTTTGGTTTTGCTATAAAACTAGGCAATATGGAGATACTTGCATGGGAGCTGATGGGTATACGAGAAGGGATGAAGCTGGCGTGGGAAAGACGCTATGAAAAACTGATAGTGGAAAGTGATTCCATGAGAGCTATTAAGCTCATTGAAGATCCGGAGAATGAGGATCACCCCTTAGGATTCATCATTGAGGAATGCCGCACGCTTCTGAGATTGCCTTGGGATTGCACTCTAAACCACGTCCTTAGGGAGGGGTACGAGTTGGCGGATAAGATTGCGAGAAAAGGCCAAGAGATGGAGGCTGACTTTGCGTTTTGGGCTACTCAACCTGCAGATCTTATGTAGTTTGGGAGTCTTCCTGTTGTACCAAAAAAAATATATATATTAAGTCTCTTCTAACGGCTAAAAGACTGAGAAAAGGAAAAGACCTAAAATCAATAAACTCCCAAAAATAAAAGAATTTATCCATCTCTTCTAGTGGAAATAAACTAATAAAAACGTGAGGAAAAAAAAGAAACGTATATACAAAAACACAATCTTATCTAACAATACAAAATTCTGCCTAAATTATCATATATGTTATGCGTGGGTCTAATATCCGTATTTAGAATAAATTGTCTAAAAATTCGAACATGACTCTTCAAATTAGCACAAATCGAGACTTCGAACTACAGAGCCACATTATTCGACGATATCATATATTTTATTGAAAACACAGTAATAAGATACGACATGGGACATTTTTATAAAACTCCTCATGAGTTGAAAATATTTTAGTTTGCTCTCCAGATTGAAATTTTTTTGAATTCACTCTCCAATTGAGTTTTAAAATTTCACTTTACTCCCCAATCTGGGCAGCAAATACGACATATCACGATTTAGATACGTAATATCACAATTTGAATAGGCGATTCCACAGTTTTAATATTGTGTATTCCAATCTTGGAGAAGGATTGTGTTTATCAAGAATCGCGTATTTAAATCGTGATATTGCGTATTTAAATCGTGATATGTTATATTTGCTACCCAGATTGGAGAGAAAAGTAAAATTTTGAAATTCAATTGGAAAATGAACTAAAAAAATTTTTAATCTGGGGAGTGAACTAAAAATTGAATACACAATTGAGAATTTTTTCATAATTTCCCTTTCTGGTAACTTATCATGTTAAAAAGAGATAAACAGTAGCATATTTGCACTTCTTAAATAATTCTTCTTTATGGATTTCTCCTACATGGAACAAATTCCGGAGCCTTCTCGATTAACATAATAATTCACTAATCTTCTTGGACTGATACGCTGTCTAAATTGTCCTTAAAAATACAAGGACAAAAACAGGAATCATGGGATATTTTTGTGGTAATTTTGGATATTATGTCTACTCAAGAAAGACAACTAAAAAGAATATTATTATCTTGCATAAGATTAATATAAATATAAATATAAAGGGATTCATATAATTATTATGGAATTAAAATGCAGAAGTTTTGACCCCATTAATTCAAAGACTAACTCCATTTCTCAAATCTGAACTATGATACCAAGTTCTTCTCAAAATGACTACTCGTACCTTCGTTATCATATTTCACGGTTCCAATCCTTCTCCAGGAGTTACAGAGAGCCCAAAAGACAGGGTGGGTTCACGGCTTGCATGTTCGTTTTCGGTAAGTTTATCGTGCAAGACGTCTGTGTTTATTTTGGGATAATTACGTTTATGCCTTTAGTTTCGGTTTGATATTATTCCCTAAGGTTTAAGAAATTACATATACTTCCCTTGACATGCATTTTATGAGTTGCTTAGGACGTTTGCTATTACAGCCGTGGATTTAAATCAAAATGCTAATGAGTGAGTCAAAGGCAAAATAGAGTAATTATTAAAACGAAAATTTTAGAGATGATGTCATCAAAATTCATCTATCCAGAAGCAACGTACCTTCTTTGATAAGGGAAGTTTTTGTAATTTCTCAAACTGAATAATGACAGGCCAAACCTCGGTTTGTGGCAGTGAAATATCTCTTTACAAAATTACTTTCTAGATGAATATTTATCAAAGTTAAGGCATCTGATCATCAAAATTAATAATGTGTTCAAATGTGGTTTCTGTGTCAGTTCTGGGAGCATTGGAGAACATTGGATTTGTAGCAAACATGTCAACAATGGTTCTCTACTTCCACGATGTACTTCACTTTGATTTTTCCACTTCTGCAAACGCTCTCACCACCTACTTAGGTTCGACATTCTTGCTCACCATGCTCGGAGGATTCATCTCGGATACTTATTTGAGCAGACTCAACACCTGCCTCATCTTCGGATTTCTTGAAATTACGGTAAATATACACAAATAATTTATAGAATGAGGTACTTTTTGTAATTAATTTTTAGACCTTTTACATAGAAATATGAAGATTGCACTCTTAAGTATCGAATATTACACTTAGCTCTGAGGGGTGTGAATGTCATTTCCAGAAAAAGAATTTCATGTTATCCATCAGTTACTCACAATAACATCTAGGTTTTTGACATTTTCTGGTTTGTGCAAGAACTTCCATGACAAAAGTCGCAAACTACATTAATACCCCTACTCGAGAGCTTTCTTTTTAACAAAAAGAGAACTCATTTTGTAAATATATGGAATCTCAGCGATAATATATGTAATTCACCTTTTTCTTTTTAAAGGAAAGAATGTAACGCGAAGCTCACAACTTCCGTTTGCATTTCCAAGCGATATTAGTTTTAGGGGATGTTTGAAATCTCGGGAGGTCTGGCTATATGATGCCCACCCATAAGGGTCCAGGTGTAATTATCCCATATATACATTTCTTGGTTATAAACCTGTGGTTTGTTTTCCTGGCAGGGGTTACTAATGGTCACGATACAAGCAAATTCCAAGAAATTGCAGCCCGATCCGTGCTACAAGCCTCGCTGTGTAAATGGTGGAGAAGCCGTCATGTTTTACACTTCTTTATCAATCTTAGCATTAGGCTGTGGTGGAGTGAAAGGCACTGTTGCTGCTCTCGGAGCGGATCAATTTGACCGAAATGACCCTGACGGAGCTAGAGGTGTTGCTAGCTATTTCAACTTCTACCAGTTCAGTACAGCCATTGGATCATTGATAGGAGTGACAGTAGTCGTGTGGATTGCATTGAATAAAGGTTGGCAATGGGCGTTCTTCACTGGTTTTGTTACTGCTCTTCTCGGTTTCGTGGCTCTTGCACTCGGAAAGCCTTTCTACTTAATGCAGCCCTTAGCTGACAGTGCTGTTGTGAGGATATCAAAGGTGGTTGTTGCTGCAATTCAGAATAGAAACCTGAAGTTGCCTGACAATTCGGATGAGTTGTGTGAAACCAACGATAAAGAAAATGAAAATTCTGAAGAAAAACTTGCTCATACCAACCAGTTCAGGTATTTCTTTAACTGTTCATTATATTTTGTGTATAATTATATGTAAATAAATAAAGTTTGTCTTAATCTGAGCTCTGAATCGATATCAACTTTATATGCAAGGTCTAAGTCACAATGGGGGTTGGGTAATTTTGGGATGAAAAGAAGGATATTTGCAACTTTTACATCATCTATGGAACTTATGCTTCTACTTTAACTTCTTAAAAACATGAGTTTTTCCACCCAAACCTCCTCTTTGTAACTCCTTTGTAAAAAGGGAGGTATGTGTGATTTAACACAATTAGAGGGGATGTTCCAGTAACGCTTCTCAAACTCATTCCAAACCAGGTTCCTAGACAAAGCAGCCATTTTCCATGACAGAACGACGACCATCTGCACCGTAACACAAGTCGAAGAAGTCAAGATTCTCCTAAGAACACTTCCCCTCATCGGCAGCACAATCATAATGAATACATGCTTAGCACAGCTCCAAACATTCTGTGTCCTCCAAGGCTCCTTCATGGAACCACATTTATCCAAACTAAAAATCCCAACACCATCAATCCCGGTAATCCCTTTACTCTTCATGGTCGTTCTCCTCCCTCTCTACGAGTTCTTCTTCATCCCGTTTGCCCGTAGGATAACCCGTTACCCAAACGGGATAACTCAGCTCCAAAGGGTAGGCATCGGCCTCTTCCTCTCAGTCATATCAATGGTGATAGCCGCTTTAGTTGAAGTACAGAGAAGAAAGCAAGCCACGATCAAGAACCATAAGATTAGTGTTTTCTGGCTTTCTTTTCAGTACGGGGTATTTGGGGTGGCCGACATGTTTGCGATGGTAGGGGTGACGGAGTTCTTCTATAAGGAGTCTCCTTCGGGTATGAGATCGATGGCCACTTCTTTCTCTCTGCTGTCGCTTTCGTTCGGCTATTTCTTGAGCACTGCATTCGTGAACGTTGTGAATGGCGTAACTGAGAAGATAAGGGGGGATGGGAAGGGGTGGTTGCAGGCGTTGGATAATTTGAATGATAATAGGTTGGATTGCTTTTATTGGTTTTTGGCTGTTGTTAGTGGGGTTAACTTTGTTAACTATCTGTTTTGGGCGTCGTGGTACAAGTATAGATAGGGAATGTTAAAGGTTTTCATTAAGTCGATGTCGATGATGAAGATGATGATAGAGCATCGTCTGGAAGTGCGTCGGATTAAGAGAGTTATGCGGGTTTATGTACACCCGTAAATGTGGGCTATGCGTCCTTTTGGAAGTCATTAGTCACTTGGCGGGTACATATGTTTCTGATCATGTTATTGTTGTATAGTTTTGAATAATTACAAGAAATGTATAATATATTTATTATACGATCGGTTAGGTTTGATAATCAACCGAAACAAGAGTAGAATTATTCCTCATTTTCAAAATTTTATTGAGGTGTTAGAAGACTTTTGGCTGGGTGTTTCGACCTATAGGTGTGACATGGTCTTTTATCTGATTTTACAAAATTTCTTTATCTTTTTTATGTTCTTGATGTGGTTGATTTGTTTTTACCTTAGGTAGCCGAATGATTATTTTGTGGCGAGAGGGACATTAAAGTTAAGTTTGGGAATAATTACACAGATAACTTTGGATATTATAAATTAATCTTTCATACGCGGTAGAAATTATGAATACCTCATTTGCTTACGTTCTATATATGTGGTGGCTATCTTGATTACAATAAACTTATTTCAGTCAAATCGATATAACGAAGGGTAAGTGTTACACTTGATGTTACACTTGATGTATGATTACTTATCATTATAATTGATTGAGTTTAACTGAAACCAAATTAATTAAGGCTAGAATTTTGCATCCAATAACGATCATAAGAAGATATTTTGAGAAGAACAATGAAATTTATGTATCATATATGTATACGTATCTATTTATATTCTTTCCATGAATCTTCCGTTAGGGCTTATATCTAGGAACATGATTATCAGTTGCATGAAGAGTTTTACATTTATTGGCCGCCCCTAGACTAATCACAAGCACTACCAAATTTCATCAACGGGTAATTATCTCAAGTATATAAGGGTTTGAGTTCACTAAAATAAAGTTTCGGATTCGAACCTTATGTATGTAAAAGTTATGTTGGAAGAGATCCTTGTATAAAACACTTTCAGTATCTCAAAAGATTAATCTCTCGCTTAATTTGACGAGAGGAAACTCAATGAGATAAAAAAAACAAACACTACCAAATTTCGAACATTTTCTTAATATGCAACTTATTTACATATTATTGTATCTATTCTGACATAATATTAATTTAAAACGTCCACACCAAGCAGGGACGGAGCCACAGGGGGGGTTGGGGGTGACCCCCGCCCCCCCTAAAATTTGAAAATTATTGTTTACTCCCCCCATATTTTAAAGAAATTTTAGTTTTGCCCTATTAATTTTAGATTTTCGCCCCCCTAATTTTAAATTTTAATCCTTTTATTTTAAAATTGTTAGTTTCGCCACCCTCCTCGTAAATCCTGACTACGTCCCTGACACCCAGGACAACCCCATCTTTGACATTTTGTTGTTTTATCAAATAAAATATCCCCGCCTTCAACTGCTAACCGGAGATTCAATAGATTTGCATCCATATAATCATGAATGACCCAAGGTTTGACCAGAGCTAGCATATAAACATGTTATACAACAAAACCTTTTCCATCGATACAACGATTTCAATTATTCCAAATTTTACTTAAAAACGACGTAAATATGATAATTAAGTATAATACTAAATTTCTCCTGCACACGATACTTTGTCAGTTGTATAATCATGCTGAATAATGCCCAACTAGGAAATTTCAATAAGATGACAGATTAAATAGTTCTTGAATTTTGAAATTTAGCGATCTAAACTCAGTAATAAACCATATAATTTGACTTGAATTTCAAGTACCAAAATATACAAAACGAAATCAAAATATTCTATTTCCCAAATTCAATATTGATAGTGTTTAAGTCTGGTTAGATGCGCTGAATGCTGAAATATAGCCACCAATATTCAAGAATTTATACTTAGTAGGAGATTTGGATTTGTATGAAGGTGGTAGACAAGAATAGAGGTAAGCTCAAACTAGGCCAAGACAAAGGGAATCAGGAATTGTGTCTCATTTAAGGGATCAGGAATTATATCTCGTTTTGGTTTTCCGACAATTAAGACAGTTACGTCGCTCGAGCGGGAGAAAAAGGTCAAGAAACATAAAGCGTATTAATAGGTGAATTAGTGACTTATTTGTGTAATAAATGTTGGTATTATTTTGAGCCAACAACCCAAAAAATCCTGTGTTAAACAAAATGAATCAATGATAATAAAAAACCTTGATAAAAAAAATAAACTACTTTAAAAAACTCTTTTTTTAAAATAAACTCACCGCTTCTAACCGAATTTGGTCAAGGAAAAAAGATGAAAACCCTATATCAACCTTATGCTATATTTCATACACTTCCTTTACAATTTCATTTCAAAACAACATTTCACTTCGCACAATTTCTTGGAGGGACAACCTTGAGTAGACCTTCATCGCGAAAACCCTACACAATCTAGCAGGAGAAATCATGCGACACAAGGAAATTTGTTGTTGAGGCTGTAGAAGAAAGCATTATAGTATAGTTTTGTCGGTGTGGTGTCGGAGTTTCACCGGTTTGTGGAGGACATTAAGGTATGTAGTTGAGAGATGCGTTGGTTCGAGAGTATATCTTTCCTTTTCATGTAAATGATATGCGAATATATATACATTCCTGTTTTTTTCTTGAGATTTCTGAACATAGATGTCAGAATTTCTTATTTGCATCACTTCACCTAGGGTTTGTACTGATTTTTTGAATTTTAAAGTTGTTTATCTGTTTTTTTTTTTTAATTTTTACATGAGGGAACATCTTTATAATCTAATTGTGGAACTAGGGTTTGTCAAATTGAAGTTTTACCAATTTTGTGTTTTGAGATATTCTGGAATGGGTCAGTTGTAAGCTAATTTTTTGTTGGGTTTTCTTCTTTTTTTTCTTACAAAATGCATCATCGTATAAATTTATGGATTTGGGGCTATTTTCTAGAGATTCCAGATCGTGACCGGAGGTATGTGGGTGGGAGGAGATTTAGAAGTAACCCCATAAGCCTTGATTATTTCTCTAATAGCACGCTTATGGACTTCTATCGGATGTGTGGGGGTCGTGGGATGACTATTGATTTTTACTACTTAGAGCCCGGGTACAATCTAAATAATGGGTTGGGCCCACTTGATAGTGAATGGGCTTTTGAGCACATGCAAGAGGAACACATTGATCACAATGAGATCACTGTATATTCTGTAAAAGGTCCATTGATCACAATGAGATCACTGTATATTCTGTAAAAGGTCCAGTTCCCTTGTGTACTCCAGTTCCCTTGTGTACTCTTGATACCGATGGAACCGGTGTCACAATGATGGCGATAGTTGCAGACCAAGGGCAACCCATATTAATGCTTAGAAAGGACAATGATTCTGATATACAAGAGAGTGTTCAAGAAGATATGCCAAATGAAACCATCCCTAAAGAAGGGTCACACAAGAGGATGGAATACATGCACAAGAAGAGATAGATCCATCAGATCCTTCTTATTCAAGACCACAAAAAACTTAAACAACCTCTGAGGTAGATCCTTTTGTTGACTTGGAGATTGAAGTAGATCCTGAAGATGGAAATGGTTCAGAAACAAAGTTTATGAACAATACAACAAGTATTTATGCGAGTATTATGTTCAAGTGGTATATGAAAATGTGATGTATTATTATGATTTGCAATTGTGAACCATTCAATTATGTTGATTTTATAACTGTAGATCAACATGAGATTGAGGTAGCTGATGAAGAGATACATGTTGCTGAAAATGATGATGGGAATGAAGTTGATGACATTGATGGTGATGTTGATGAGGATGATATTGATGTAGACTTAGAAGTTGGGAATGAAGCTGATACTAAAACTGTTCAAGAGAATGACCATGAAGTTGACTTGGAACCTTGCCTAGAAATGGCTGGAGGAATTCAAGCAAGCAATGCAATCTCAAAGAAAGGGAAAACAGCCAATGGCCAACACGTCAATTTATAAGTTATATGTTTTACATATTTCATAGTTTATGGAATATGCAGTTTGTATTTGTGTGTGAAAGTGTTATATAGAATGAAGAAATGCAAATGTGATGTGCAACTGATTAATAGAATTGAGATATGCTACTGCCATATAAAAATTCAGATATGTTATTTTGATATTCAAATTTTTATACTCAATTTTTTATTTGCAACTGTGATGTGCAGTTCTGATTAAACTTGCATAATTGATATGCTCTAATCAATTTATTGCATTTGCAAATGTTAGGTGATCTTGAAGACTCTCCTGGATATAGTGAGGGTGAGGACTCAGATAATTCTGAGCCAAGTGCAACCGAAAGCTTACAAGTCCAACAAGAAGATGATTTTGATTGGTACAATGGTGTTGAAGACTCAGAAGATGATGACATTTTTGTTCCAAGAGACAGAAGCAAGCTAGCCAAAAAGAAAAAGTTAGAAAAGATGCGGTAGAAAAATAAGGTTGCTAAGAGGCAAAGGAGACAAGTAAGGCACAAGAAGATGTACCAAATGCAAGTGAAAGAGATAATTGGTACAGTGATGCTGAAGAAGATGAAAACTTTGATGTCCCCCTCCCCGTGGAGTCAGATCATGAAGGACCAAGATTTGCCATGTTTAGAGATGGTGACAGTGTGGAGGATCTGAAATTACATGTTGGTCTAACCTTTTTGGAGTGAATAAAGTATAAGGACGTTCTTATTGACTGGAGCATCTGCAAAGGTTTTGTCATTGATTTTGTTAAATCTGAGAAGACAAGAGTAGCAACCTACTGTGCAGCTGGAGAATGTAAATGAAGGATACATGCTTCAGTAAAGTAGAATTCTCCCATTTTCCAAGTGAAGACAATTAAAGGAGAGCGTACTTGTGCAAGAAAAAAGAAGAATTATAGAGTCAGAGCTACATCTATTGCAACAAGAATAAAACAAACAATCAGTGATCATCCGAATGTGGAAGTAAGTACTTTGCAAAATATTATTTAGAGAGATGTGGGTGTGGAGATAACACCATCAGTTGCTCAAAGAGCAAAGAAATTGGACATGGACAAGATTAAAAGGGAACTTGAGGTAGAACTTGGCTTGCTATGGAACTACTGTGAGATAGTAATGTTGGGAAAAACAAATCAGAAAAGCAGCGAGAATTTAAAATTTTTTCCAATAAACAAGGATAGAATCTTGCAATTCCCATTCTCAAATTCTTAGGGATCAAGAACTTACTGATTTTTTAATCTTTCTTGAAGTGTTTTAACTGCCCACAAACATTCTCCGTGCGGCTTGTCCCCAAAAACTCATTCAAATCTTTCAAGACTCCACGAAAACAGCCCTCTAGAGAATTAGTCCACCAACCGCGACCACGATCCGAATAGGGATGATGCTAGTTCTATATTCGTTCTTTAGGCTCTAGGGTTTAGTGTATAATATTGGAGAAGGAGAATTTTCGTATCAACCTTCAAGAGGTTCGAACCCCTTGTATATATAGCCGATGGGGTTCAAACCCCAATAACTATTAGGTATAGGATTTGCTAAGACACTAGCTATTGTTTCTTAATTGGAAAGAAAGTTTTCCAACTTTGACCAGAACTCTTATTTTTTTACCAACTTGTTAGGAAAGAAACATTATCTAACTTATTTAGATATTTATTTATTCATAATAAATAATTAGAAAGATAATAATTAATTAATTCATAATTAATTATTTATTATACTTCATTTCTCTAAATCAGAACTTTAATATTAATTCATAATTGAATTAAAGTCCATTAAATAATTAATCAAAATTAATTATTTAATTAACATATACACACGTGACACGTGTCACTAATGACACGTGCCCCACACGTTTTCCACATGTGTGGACCCCACCAATCTCTTATTGGTCCGATCAACTCATTTAATCAAATTTTAGCCTTAACCCATGTGACCGGGTTGTTTTGTGTGACTCTCTAAGTTTTTAATTCAATTAGCAATAACCCTAATTAATTAATTCTTAATTAATTAATTAGTCCATAGATCATACTACCGTAGTCTAGCAACATGTGTATGACCCATAACTGAACAAGAATATTTCAATTTGAAAGAACATTTAAGTCATTGATTCATGTGAGATATAATCCTCTTACATCACATTTCTCAACTAAGATCTAGGGTAAGGGAATAGTTAGAACTCTAATAATCTTGATCTTAAAGTTAAGTGCAGTTCATATCCATTTGATCTCGATCCAAAAAATCCCTTCCTTGATCTCGATCCACTGCCTTGGCCAAGGACTCCTTTATGGCATATGAATGACTCACACAATAAAAGATCAACTTACTGATGCAAGTGTAGGTCCTTTATTGATTCTTATATGCTTTGTGTACCACTTGTGCAATCCCAACATAAGTCTTGAATCAGTTGTCTAAGGAGATACCCTTCAAAGCTTATACTTAAGACTACAGAGTTAGCTCACAAAGCAACAATGGAACCTCAAGTCAAGTCTAAGGATCATTTAATCACATCAATGACTCCTGAGATATTTCCTAATCTAGAAGTTTCCATTTCCAGAAATAGAAATTTTCCTTTACCATTTAGGAATTTTCTCACACGGGACACCTTCGTGTACCTACTTAGAATAAGTAAGCACCCCCATGTATCACACACGTATCATCAACACACTTTGCACCCCATGAAATAAGGTGGTCCTTCTTAAGGGCGTGATCCCATGAGTAAGCCTCGAGCGAGTCAAGTCGACACTCCCACTGTCTTTAGAACTCATCGGCTTGGAGTGATTTCTAATAATGACTTATGTGATATAGGACTTGTCTCATGAACCACTTCATGACCTAATGGTTGAGTCCTATAAGTCACATTGATTAGGGGAATTCTTATACATGCGCAGTTAAAGTAATCATACAATCAAACAAGAGCATATAAAGAAGTGTTGCCT